>JAKTZZ010000016.1:0-215737 GCA_030579035.1 Gotozyma siamensis
CGCTCATCGCGCGTTTCCTAATTAGGTTGATCCGATCTGCTCCATATAAAAAGAGACTCCAGAGTTTCCCAGACTATTTAAACACTCCATCCACCCCAAACCAGATTATACATCGGGGATCACGTTCATACAACGTACACCAATTGCAATGACCTGGGAAGAGACAGCACAAAAGAAAAGAGACTCAATCAAGAGTCAAATTCCTCCAGAATGGATCATTGAGTCCCCACCTTCTGTTGATGAAATGCCTAACATCTTGAAATACTTGGATGATTCACTACCGGAAGCGGAAAATGAAATCACTTCCCAATCATTGATCTCTTTAGCAGATAAGATTGCAAAAAAGGAGCTTACCTCCTTGACTGTGACAACCGCATTTGCCCATCGTGCTGCCTTGATCCAGCAGTTGTGTAACAACTTGTCCGAGATCTTCTTCGATAAAGCATTCGCAAGAGCTAAGGAATTGGATGAGGTCTTGGAATCAACGGGTAAAGCAGTTGGTCCATTGCACGGTGTTCCAATATCCCTGAAAGATCAAGTCAACTTGGAAGGAATTGACTCCGCAATTGGGTTTGTTGGCTTGACTGGCAAACCAAAGACCAAAGATGAAGTTTCTGTCATTGCAGACATTCTCTACAGTGCAGGCGCTGTATTCTATGTGAAAACTACTGTTCCAATGGCGATGATGGCTCCCGACACCATCTCTAACTTGTATGGACAAACAACAAACCCTCAGAACCGCAAATTATCACCAGGTGGTTCTTCTGGTGGTGAAAGCTCACTCATTGCAGCACAAGGTGCTATGATCGGGTTATCTACTGATATTGGTGGCTCAATCAGAATTCCTGCTGCTTTCAATGGTGTTTTCGGTTTAAAGCCAAGTTCAGGAAGACTACCATATGGTAGAGTAACGAATTCATGGCCCGATCAAGCTGTTGTTCCATCAGTCATTGGTCCAAGTGCCAAATATTTAGATGATATCAAGTTTTTCACTAAAGTCATCATTGATGCCAAACCATGGTTGTATGATCCTAAGACACCACCAATCCCATGGAGAGAATTTGAAGTTCCTAAGAAATTAGCTTTCGGTATTTTGAAACATAATGGATATCTTACTCCACATCCACCAATCACCAGAGCCTTGGAAGAAGTTAAGACCAAATTAGAGGCACAAGGCCATGAAGTCATTGAATGGGATCCACCAATTTCTGGTCGTGATTGTCAATTGAGCTTAGGTCCGATTTTTGGTGCGGATGGGTTCAAATACGCTAACGAAAAAGTAGGTTTAAGTGGAGAACCAATCATCAGACAAATGATGGGACTTGGTGATTTTGATAGAGAACTGAGTGTGAGTGAACATTGGGATCAAGGTGCTCAAAAATATAAGAAACAACAAATTTATGATAAATATTGGCTAAGCACAGAAAGCTTGACTTCAACAGGAAGACCGATCGATGGATGGATTTCACCAGTCTGGGAATCAACTTCATATCCAGCAGGCGAAGTTAAGCCATATCACTGTTCCTATACTGAAGTCTGTAATTACATGGACTTCCCAGCGGTTGTCGTTCCTATCTCTCATGTTGATAAGTCAATTGATAAACCAATCACTGACTACACACCATTAAATGAAGATGATAAGGAAGTCTATGAGTTATATGATCCAGAATTATTTGATGGAATGCCTATTGCCCTTCAAATCATCACCCCAAGATATGAGGAAGAAAGGGCAATTGCCTTAGGTGGTGTCATAAATGATGCTATCCACTAGAGTTTTTAGATTAGATCACATATGAAACATTCTGTTAAAAAGAAACAACAGTAGACGATCTTTGATTTGAAACGTGTTTTTACCCTTACCAAATATTTGTGTATCTATCATGTACCTATCTATCACCTTGCCTTTCTGTGATCCTGGAAAAGCGGCAGCAAAAAAATTCACTGGACGAGACCGGAGTCGAACCGATGACCTTTTGCTTGCAAGGCAAACGCGCTACCAACTGCGCTACACGCCCGAAAGTTTAAAAGAAAAATATCTCACTTTTTCGGTTCAAATTAATTGCTTACATAAGCAATTTTCTGTCTTACCTTGTTTTTCCGAATATTGCAAGGATACGTATGATCCATCACTATTAGAATATCAAGATCAATCATGTCTGAAGTATCGATAAACACTGATGATGAGATAATTAGAGTGTTCATTGTCAGGCACGGTCAAACTGCACATAACGTTGCCAAAATTTTACAAGGACATCTAGATACGTCATTGAATGAAACTGGAGAAGAACAGGTTAAATTAGTTGGTGAGAGATTGAAGAGTTTCAAATTTGATTCATTTTACTCCAGTGATTTGATTAGATGCAGAAAGACTTCAGAAGCCATTCATGAATACTCAGAATATCCTATTGATATCAAAATCACAAAAGATCTCCGAGAACGTCACATGGGTGTCATTGAAGGTAAACATATCAGCGAAGCCCTTGCTTATGGAGAAAAACATGGAAAAAGTTATAGAGACTTCGGTGAACCTTCCGATTTGTTTGTTGAAAGAATTGCAAAGTTTGTGAATGAAACATTGACAGAAAATAAAAATAATAAGAACGTATTGTTCGTGAGTCATGGTGGTACAATCAGAACTTTTCTAAAAATCTTGAATTTTGTTGAAGATTTCATCGTCTATAATACATCAATCACAGTGGTGGATTTTAACAGACATGATTTCAATAAGTTCGAGATCAAGGTTATTGGGGACACGGCACATCTAGGAGAGGGAACTTTTGAAGTTGACACTAGGGTTAGATAAATGGACAAGGAATAGAATTGTTATAGAATGTTCTAAAATATAAGTTTTTATAGTGTCGTCTTATGTGTAGCATCATATATGACTCTCCCCAAAGCCAGAGCTCTCTCTTCTTCATATCTTGGTGTAATAATCTGAATAGCCACAGGCATTCCATCAAATAATACAGGATCATACAACTCATGAGTCTCTTTATCGGCACTGTTCAAAGGAATATAACACTCTAAAGGCTTATCTATTGACTTATCGACGTGTGTGATAGGAACCACGAGTGAAGGGTAGTCCATGTAATTGCAGATTTCGGTGTATGTACAATGATAATGCTTCATTTCTCCAGACGGGTATGAAGTTGATTCCCAGACTGGTGAAATCCATCCATCGATCGGTCTTCCTGTTGAAGTCAAGCTTTCTGTGCTTAGCCAATACTTATCATAAATTTGCTGATCTTCATATTTCTGCCCATATTGCTCCCAATTCTCATTGGCACTTAGCTCTCGGGGTAAATGATGAATATCAGTGACTTGAGAATCTTCTCCACTCAGAGCACAAAATTCAGCAACTTCTCTGTGTCCACCTGCACGGTAGATGTTGTCAATCTTGATTTTGATATCTTTACCAACTATCGGTGGATCCCATTCGATAACCTCATGACCTTCTGCTTCCAACATCGATTTAATCTCATGCAAGGCCCTAGTGATTGGTGGGTGTGGATTTATAAACTCATTTGTCCTATAGAGCCCGAAAGATAGTTTCTTGGGCACTTTATACTCTCTCCAAGGTATAGGTGGGGTCTTAGGGTCATACAACCATGGCTTAGAATCTAAAATAACCTTCGTAAAATATTCGAGATCTTGCAAGTAGGTACCAGCGGGTCCCACCACTGATGTCACAACTGGCTGATTAGGCTCAGAGTTGGTTATTTTAGCATATGGCAGCCTTCCTGTACTTGGTTTTAAGCCAAAAATTCCGTTAAAAGCAGCAGGGATTCTGATGGATCCTCCAATATCTGTTGATAACCCAATTATGGACCCTTTTGATGCAATCAAGGACCCTTCACCACCAGATGATCCACCAGGGGACAGTTTTCTATTGTATGGGTTCAAGGTAGAGCCATATATATGGGATAGCGTATCACCAGCTAACATTCCCATTGGAACTGTGGTCTTCACATAAAAGACAGCTCCTGCTTTTAAAAGGATATCGGCAATGACTGACACTTCTTCTTTGGTCTTTGGTTTCCCAGTGAGTCCAACGAAACCAATCGCAGAATCAAGCCCCTCAAGATTTATTTGGTCCTTAAGTGATATAGGTATTCCATGCAATGGGCCTACTGTATTCCCAGTTTTAGCTAAATGATCGTCTAATTCCCTTGCTCTCTGAAACGCACTCTCGAAGAAAATTTCTGACAAGTTATTACACAGCTGATTACTCATTGCAGCACGATGTGCAAAGGCTTTAGTCACTTGAAGAGATGAAAGTCTTCCAGTAGCGATCTGAGGGACTAGTGAAACTAGGGACTGAGATGTGATTGAGTTTTCATCTGCAGGGAGGTGCTTGTCAAGGTACTCAATTGCGTTTGGCTGTTCTTCCACAGAGGGAGCATCAGTTATCCACTCCTCGGGAATTTGAGCACGAACAGAGTCTCTCTTAGCTTTGGCAACAGTTTTCCAGGACATTCTTCCATTGAACACCCTTTTGAACATCAATTGAAGTATTCAGTGGAAATTTGTTCCACTTTTTCTATTGTCCCCAAAACGTCAAATGCGGGAGATCCCGGTAAAATGAAAGACGGTCCGGGTAAATGCAAAAAGAAATTTGACACTTTTTTTTTCAAAGCCCGCAAACTATCTGTCAACAGGTTATGGGCAAGTTTGAAGCGGACTTTGTGTGGTGTTTGAACTGGTGTGACTCGACTTGCAATGGGAATTGGTTTTGCAGACGGAGCTCGCTGTTTGAGTTTTCTGTCAATGTGCTTGTTAGTATTTATACACCCTCATATCCCCTCATTTACCTGGTTGTGGCTCAATTCGGTCTACATCATTTGTTCATCATGTTGTACTCACAACTTCTCACAGACTTCAATCCTGTTTGGTTTATCAGTGTAATGGGCACTGGAATCTCAACTGCTGTCCTCTATAAGTTTCCTTTTGAGGCGGGCTGGTTAAAGGTCATATCAATTATCATGTTTGCTGTTTGTTCCTTCTGTTTGGTGAGCTCTACACTACTGTTTGCATTTAAAGTAATACTAGATCATGAGAAAAGAGCAGAAATAATAAACAATATCAGATTTAACGTCTTCCTGGGCTGCTATGCCATGGGATTCACAAGCTGGGTTACTGGACTACATTACATGACCGATGAAAGATTTCCAATAGCGATTTATACTTTATGGTGGATTGGAGTCACATTGTCAATATTCACCGGATGGTTTGTACTCTTCAACATTTTAAGAACGTCAACATTAAAACAACAAGATATAAATAGTACCATTCTTTTACCGGTTGTGGCACTCACAGTCATTGCATCTCAAGGAGGAGTCATCACACCGAGTTTACCTAGACATTTACAAGAATCAACTTTGATTATTGCATTCTTACTATGGGCAAATGCCATGGGTTTATCATTCATAATAACAACCATTTACTTCAACAAACTCTTTTTGAACAGGCTTCCAAAGAAGGAAGTTATTTTCACTTCTTTTGTTCCAATTGGGTTTTTAGGCCAAGGTGCCAATTGTATCCAATTATTCGCATCTGGGTATTCAACCATTTTACAAGAACAAGATCGCCAAATCGAATCACTCATCATTAAGACATTGGGGTTATGGATTGGCCTATTTTTACAATCTTTGGGATTCTTCTTTACATTTTTAGCAATTGCCTCAATTCTGACTTGCAAACATGACAAATATCATCATGGAATTTGGGCTATGACATTTCCCTTGGGCACAATGTCATTGGCTGCTACCCAAACTCACAATTTGACTTCTTGGTCTATTTTCCAATACGTGGGGGCTGTTTATGGTTTTGCTTTGGTCATTATAACCAAACTTTGTATCTTGGGCTCATTAATCTTGATGTTCAGTCCAATGGTCCAAAATGCATATATTTCAAAACAGGAAATAATTGACACAGAAACTGTTTGATTTCACATCATCGCCAATAACGAACCTCTTTGCATATATTGTTCTCATGACTTTTATATCTCTATTCATTTACCCCAGTATTAGATCCGGTGTATACTTATCCATAAACTAGCATATGTGTGTTTTTTATGAACTGTACCACAATAACATAATTCTAGAAAGAAACTTTGTAGAACACTGTAGAATAATATGCTCAGACATTACCCATATACAGACCACTTTTGGCTCTTGTTCGCCCTCTATTTCCGATTTCCATAGTCTCAATAATTTAGGGCATTAGTCATGAGCCTTTGAACTTTTAGAACCTGGAAGCTGATTAAAGCACGAAAAATTACTAATAAAAATTGAGGCTCCAAAAGTCATGGTAGTATAAAAACATGAAAAAGCAATTGATTAGAATATTTCATTGATTTCCATTTGATGTCTAAACTCCTAATAAGACAATTTCATAAAATGGCTCCTGTTGCAAAACATTACGACTACGTGGTTATCGGTGGTGGCTCTGGTGGTGTTGCCAGTTCCAGACGTGCTGCCAAATACGGTGCCAAAGCGTTGGTGATTGAAGGTAAAGATATTGGTGGTACTTGTGTCAATGTTGGTTGTGTTCCAAAGAAAGTGATGTGGTACGCTTCTGACGTTGCTAAAACTATCAGTGAAGCTAAAGAGTACGGTTTCGACGTCGATCCAGCTTTATCCAAGACTTTTAACTGGGAGTACTTCAAACCAAAAAGAGATGCTTATATTAAAAGATTGAACGGTATCTATGAAAGAAACTTGGCTAAGGAAGGTGTCGATTTGGTATATGGTTGGGCTCAGATCAATAAAGAAGGTGCCGTTGATGTTGCTAAGAGAGATGGTACCACCGAAACCTACACTGCTGATAAAATCTTGATCGCTACCGGTGGTACCCCAATTCAACCTCAAGTTCCAGGTTATGAATACGCAATCGATTCAGATGGATTCTTCAAGTTGGAAAAACAACCTAAGAGAGTTGCGATTGTCGGTGCTGGTTACATCGGTGTTGAATTTTCAGGATTCTTTCATGGTTTAAACACCGAAACACATTTGATTATTAGAGGTGAAACCGTCTTACGTCACTTTGATGAATCGATTCAAAATACTATCACTGATCACTACGTTAACATTGGTGTCAATGTTCACAAGAAAAGCAATGTCACTTCAATTGAAAAATTAGATTCAGGTGCTTTGAAAGTCAATTTAGATACTGGTAAAACCCTCGAAGTTGATGAAGTTATCTGGACAGTTGGAAGAAAATCATTCTTAGGATTGGGTCTTGAAAATGTTGGTGTCAAACTTGATTCCAAGGAAAACGTCATTGTTGATGAATATCAAAACACTTCTGTCGAAAACATTTACTCATTAGGTGATGTTGTGGGTAAAGTAGAATTGACCCCAGTTGCCATTGCTGCTGGTAGAAAGTTAGCTGCTAGATTATTCGGTGGTGAACAATTCTCAGCATTGAAACAAGACTATGAAAACGTCCCATCTGTCATCTTCTCCCATCCTGAAGCTGGTTCTATCGGCTTGACTGAAACTGAAGCCAAGGAAAAATTCGGTGCTGAAAACATCAAAGTTTATAGGTCCAGATTCACCCCAATGTATTACGCTATGTTAGAGCATAAATCTCCAGTCAGCTATAAACTAGTTGTCAGTGGTAAAGAAGAGAAAGTAGTTGGTCTTCATTTGGTTGGTGATTCTTCTGCTGAAATCTTACAAGGTTTTGGTGTTGCCATCAAGATGGGTGCAACTAAAGCTGATTTCGACTCAGTTGTTGCCATCCATCCAACTTCTGCTGAAGAATTGGTCACTTTAGTCTAATGCATCATTTACAGCTACATATTATACAATAAATCGTCAGTATTTTTTTATCAACTGAAAACGAAATTGTAGTTCGTAGTAGTCGTCATCATATCTGTTTACAATGTGTTCTTAACTAATTAAATTCAAGATATATTTTTTATGTAGATAGATGATTTTTACATAGAAAATGAACCTAAGCTTTTAAAGAAGAAGCTCTTCTCTTTTTGATTTCGGCTCTTTCAGCTTTACGTTCGTGTAAACGTTGAGCTAATAATTGAGCGTATTCAGCAGCAGCATCTCTTTGAGCTTGAGCATTTCTGACTTTCAAAGATTTCAAGTGACGTTTTCTTTGTAATTTTTGTGGAGTAACTAAACGTTGAATCTTTGGAGCTTTGGTGAAAGTTTTGTCACCTTTGGTAACTTCTCTTCTGATAACGTATTGTCTAACATCATCTTCTTTGGATAAACCGAAGAATTTTCTGATGTGGTTAGCTCTCTTTGGACCTAATCTCTTTGGGTTTTGGACATCAGTTAAACCAGCGATTTCAGCTTCACCTTGTTTGACAACAACCAAGTGTAAAGCAGACAAGTCAGCACTGACAATAGCACCTCTGACGGATTTTCTCTTTCTTTCACCATCTCTTCTGGCTCTGTAACATGAGACACCATCGTGTAATAATAATTTAACTCTGTTTGGTAACAAAACACCTTGTTTCATTGGGAAACCTTGTTTGTCGTTACCACCAGCAATTTTGAAGACGTAACCTTTGAATTCGTCACCGACTGAGTCACCTTCAACTTCAGCACCGATTCTCTTTTCGTAGAAGATACGCAATTTGTGGTCATCGTCGATGTCGACGGATTTGTTGGTACCGTTAGCTGGGTAAGAAATGTTTAACTGGTGATACTGTTAGTAAAAATATTCATGATTGCATATTAAATTAGGAAAAGACGCCGCGGAGAGTTTGTTGGAGTCCATGGAAATTGAAATTTGGATATTTATAAACTGTTTATAATAACATGTTAACCTGTTTTAGGGCTTAGCTGGCAATTTGAAAGTTCTGTCTGTTTTTTTTTGTATAATTGATATGATATGAAGCCTAGTTGTATTGCAAAGGTCAGTGCTTAGGAATCAAGAGCTGTTATTCCTTTCCTATTCCGATCTTCCGTGCTTTTCGGTGCACTTGCTAGAATTGTGAGTTCTATGAAGTCCTGCTGTGTGTGATTTAATTATTTCTCTTCCTTGTTTAAACACCTGAACTTGATGATTTAACGCTGAACTCTGGGGCAGTGGTACGTTGGGTTGAGCTTTTGGTGGCCCTCCTGATACTGGTACAATCTCTCCTCTTTGTGCTTATTCTTTACGCTGACATACTTTCATGCTGGCTTCAATACTATTCCAATTTCAAGCTGAACATCAAAACAGTAAACTATTTTTCAAATATTTCCAAACCCGAGCGTCTGCCACACAGAATCTGAACCTGGAAAAATTTCTGAGTGGGTACCAAAAGGGAAATTTCCCCGATTGGAAATTATTCGCGAAAAAGATAATCTCTGTGACTGAACTTTTAGATTGTTCGTCGATATAAACCCAAACACCAATCTCTCTAGGGCTATAAGTTTATCACGTGCCTTTAAAAAGGGCTTTAAGAAAGAGAGTCTTGGTGTCAAAACTACGGATAAAGGATATCTTGTTATCACACTATATTAAGGTGTGTATTCTAGATACTAGAGCTGTATTGTCAGCGCTCTTTGAAATCAATTTTTTTACCTCCAGAATCTTTACCATCCCTATCTGTGTCATTTTTTCGTTCTTTTGAATCTTTTGCAAAGGTTTGTAGTGGTGAGTCCAAGAAATCTAAAGAGGGTAGTTTAGCTAATCTTGGAGGACCCGAATTTCCAGGATTAACATTCGGGAGTTGATGTGGTGCTGCTGAGTTGGGGAATGGTGTTGTTCCTGATCCAAAAGGTATGTTCCAACTCTCTGAATAAAAATTAGATGGGGAGTGAAATAATCCTGAGACATACTTGGAAGGGAGACCTCCTGTAACCGGAGTTTGTTCCCCAGTCATCTGGTCGAAGTTCTGCTGGTATTGAATATGTTGTGAAGTTTGTGGTGGAGGAAGAGCGAATCCACCTCTTGTAGGTAATGTTGCTGATAATGGAGTAGACTTGTTTGATGAATTATCAAGCAAAGAAGGTTTGTTGCTTCCAGCACTTGAGTTTCCTTTTGCAGTTACAGCTGAAAGTGGGTCCTCATCTTTGTTGATACCTCCGGTTAAAGTTGCAGCACTATCTTTTTCACCACCAATTGTAGGATCTGAACTCTTGGTGGATGCCTCATGAGGTATCTCGACTCGCAATATTGGTCTTTTGTTAATGTTACTATTTAACGAACGGGCTCTCGATGTATCATATGGAGAAGTTGAGTTGTTCAGGGAGTTAGGAACAATCGGGGTAGCTATAGACGGAAGGATATCAGACCTCTGTGAAGATGGAGTTCCTGGGTATATTTGCAAGCCAGGATAGCCATATTGTTGACTCATCGGCTGTTGTACGAACCCATTCCCTCTCTTGAGATCAGGTAGGGGAATGTTTTCTGTATCCACCGGTTGGCCTGGACCTAAATTGGGGTGCATTCTTGTTCTCATCTGATATTGGGTATTCGCTTGATTGTGTTGTTGAAGAAGAATAGGTTGTTGATTCTGGATGGGTGGTGGACCAGCTAATGATGTATTATATAGTCTAGTGTTTGCTCCCGTAAAAGGAATGGCCATGTTTGGCTCTTGGTCGCTCTTAGATGCTGTTCGGTTCGATGTTGCTGTAGTTCTTCTTTTCTTTGTAGGTGGTACTGTTTCATTATCATCTTCTTCCTCTTCGTCATCTTCCTCTTCTTCATCACTTGAATTATCTCCTTCGTTAGAAAGGCTGACAGAGTCTTGTTTTCTGGTATGACTCCTTGAAGCAGTTTTATTAACTCTCGAAACAAGGTCATAGTCACCGTAATCACCAGGTGTTTTAACCTCATGGATATAGCCTTTTGACCCATGACATTTGATCAACTCATCAATTTTGACAGAGCTATACTCATAAAACTTGGAGTTGTTATTACTTAAAATGACGACAGCTAGATCAACCTGACAAAGAACAGCCAGTTCATGTGCTTTCTTAAAAAGGCCGGCTTTTCTTTTCACAAAGGTAACCTTACGGTTTCTTTCGTCAGTGATTGGTTGGATGGAAATCTTTCTTCTACCCATTGCGACAAAAAAAAAATGTGTGTAGTGATGGATGATGTGATTGTGCTTGGCTACCTCAGGTGCTGCAGTTATCAGTTGCTGGTTGGTTGCAGGTGCTCTCGATATTTATGTCAGTTAACAGTACTATTTGACACAATTCTAAATTTAGCTCCCTCGTCTAAAAAAAGAACACTCTTGGATATTAGCTTTATAGATCGACTTTTTTTAGAAGAAAATTCTATTGTCTTTGATATTCAGCGAGTAAAAATCGGGGATTTAAAACTAAAAAATGTTGACTAAAACCCAATATGTTTAGATAAAAGAATAGAAAAGTCAAGTGAGTTGTGCAACTTCAGTATACGTCGATGGACAGTACCTCAGATGGTTGAGATCTTTCTATTTTTTGCGGAGGGTGCTGATGCCACTTGGTAAAATTGGTTAGAACCTTGTAGATTTTTGAGACTTGTACAGAGTATATCGAGCTTTGAGTCCCAGGCTTTGCTTTCCAGTCCTTGTTGGTTATTGTGTTTTTTTTATTATTTAGTTTACTCAATTTTTTTTGAAGTTAATTTTTTCGCGTGATTTTGTCGTAAATTCCTGATCGGGAAAATTCGTTTCTGGTGCGCCAATTTGTCGTTTTTCGTCTAACTTCTAAAAATTCAAAAAAAAGATCAGAGATCTTAGTTGGAGGAAGTTTCGAGTTAGCATTTTGACCCCCTTTCAATGGCTTCAGCTAGACTTGCTACCGCTGGAGGGCTTCAGAAGGCCCTCTTCAGCTCGAATTTGTCAAAGTTCTCTCGCTCTAGAAGCATAGTGGCTCAGTTTTCCACTTCATCATTACTCAAAGAAGAAAAGAAGAAACCAGAAACCTCAAACCAACAAGTCTTTGATCCTCGTTTTATAGGTCTTACTAGGGATATTTATGTTCCAGTCTCATACGGTAATCTTCCATCCCCTCTATCCAACCCTAAAGCTGTGTGGAACTCATTACTCAGAAGAGTTTACGTTCTAGGTATCAACACAATTCAAGTCGCTTTACTACGTTGGCAAACGGGACTGAAACCACAGTTCTTACTATGGAAGAACAAAGCAATTGAAAACTATGTTTTGGTCAACAAAAGCTTTGCCTCGGGTGATATCAAACCAATTGAAAAAGTTGTGTCCGTTTGGGTCGAGAAATCATTAACTAACAGAATTAGTTCAATTCCTAAAACTGTTAAACTAGATTGGAAACTACTAAAGTTCAACGAAAAGCCAAAACTTGTCAGTTTTAGACCAATCATGTTACCAGGAAGACCAGTCGAATACTGTCAGGCCATTTACAAATTCAACACTAAGCAAGAATTGATTAATGTCAATCTCAAAACTGACAAAGTCACAAAAACTGAAAGAAACGTTGTGGATTATGTTGGTTATCTAATTGATATTGACACTAACGAAGTCATTTTAGCTGGATCCGTTTTTGAAAACACGCCAGCAGATAGAATCCCTAAACCAGAAGATATTGACCAATCAATGATCTTTGAAGATATGCGTATCAATGGTGATATCTACAGAGCTCCACCAACCATCGAAGGACCTGCTCCATCGACTAAAGCCTGAGGAAAACATACTGTAAATAAATATCTAATGTACATAAAAATCACTTTTATTATCTGTTTTTAACATGCTTCGAAGTAGACCCTTTCGAAAGCTACTATGACTTTTCTTGCATTGTTCCCATAACATCGACATAACCTCTACCAGTTCTTTTCTTTCTTCTACTCGATGCTCCAGCACTAGGTCCAGATAAGCCTAGCAGTGAATCTAGATCGGAAGGAGTAGCAGATGATTTCTTTGGAGCACCAGGCGCAGTACTGGAGGGTGGACCAGCTCCGATTGAAGGAGGACCTGGTGACACAGATGAGCCACCATTAGCGCTAGCATCAGCAATGATTGGAGGAGGCGCAGAAATATCTGTTAATGTGTCCGAGCGTGGCTTGCCCAAATTGCTAGGTTTCTTCTTGATGATTGGTGGCGGAGGCGTTGGAGCAGAAATGGCCTTCAACTCTTCTGGCGATGCATTTTTGTTGACCCATCTCTTCAAGTTTTCATCATAATAGAAAGAGTTTTGTTCACCTAGATGGGCCTTGTAGACTTTCGGGCCATCGTTGTCTTTACGCAACCAGTTGAACCATCCTGATTCTTTACTCTTGACCTTCTTGTCAGTTTTTTCTTCTTTTTTCTTAGTATCAACATTTTTGGTCTGTGATTTCTCTTCCTCTTCATCATCATCGTCATCATCGTCAATAACATCATCGTAGTATTCTTCATCCTCTTCACTAATCTTAGTAATGTTCATGTTGGTGGTTGGTGGTTCATATGCATTGAACCTGGTTGATGGTGAGCCGTTATTTCCAGTGATAATTGGGGGCTCCAAAGGTTCAAATTTGGATGCATCTGGAGCTGCAACTGTTGACCCATTGTTGGCGTTGAAACCACTCATTATAGAGTCCGAATCAGCAACAGACTGAGATCTGTAGGAGTTGAAATTGGCGTCATTTCCATTGCTGCTCATCGGTGCATATGAAGTTCTTCTCGACTGCCCAGAGTTAAAATTGTTTGTTAATGATCCTCTATTTGAAACAGGAGCAACCATAGGGGCATATGGATTAACAGGAGTTGAAGTTAACTTTCTCGTAGTAGGTGGTAAATTTGTTTCGATTGAAGATATTGGAGATTTGATGACTGGTTCAAATGCACTTAGTGAGTCACTGGATTGATTATCAGGTCCCGAATTAGTTGATTCTGGTTTTGGGAATGGTAAATAATCGGTGGAAGGTGGATAGGCATTTTCAGAGGCTACCAAGGGTTTTACTTCAGGTTCAGCAGGTTCCTTCACAGGAACTGGAGAATAAGAATTTGCCTTCTTTGTGGCTGATGGGGCATATCTATTGATTCTTGATGGTTTCGGAGATGCTGAAGCTGATGGGGCGTATGGGTTAGCCCTGTTAGGAGCAGCTAATTTAGCTGGCGTCGTTTGGTTTGAGTCAGTTATTGGAGATTCAACTGGAGGACTGGACTTATTTTGTAGGACAGGTTGATGCAAATCAGAAATTAGTTCAGTCTGATTGGTGTTTTGACCTTGTTCAATTTCATTCAATAACTCGCCGTCTTGATTTTCAGCATCCTCCTCGATAATTCGAGTCTTGGACTGATAAACTTCGCTTTGTAAATTCTCAGGAATGACAAACTTTTCAACAGACCCTTTTTCATTTGCTTCTTCAGATTCAACATCATTCTGTCCGTCAGAAACGGGCTCTTCATATGGAATCACATCACTGGAGCCAAAATCACTCATGCTTTCATTACGGCCAATGGCCTGGTAGTCTTTTTCAGGTCCATTGCCAGTGTTCTCATCGATTGTTGATTCACCAAGAATAGCTTGTTTTTCAATTTCACCGGTTGATTCACCACCTTGGGGTTCAGGCTCTTGAAGAACAACTCCGCCATTAGTCTGTTCCTCTTGACTCGAGGAGTAGGGTGGGAAATAATCATCGTTGTTAGCTTCAGCTTGTTGTGTAGTATGAGAAATAGTTGGATTTGGAACAGAAACAGAAGACTGTTCAGAAGGTTGAGAATGGACAGGCTGTGGAGACGCTCTCAGTGGTCCTTGATTAGTAGATAGGGTGTCATGTGAAAGATGGCTCTCGTGGGCGGCAGAACGAATCTGAACAGGTTGTACATGTGGTTCAATGAACTTCTCGACAGGAGCTTCATTCATCTTATCTTTAACAGGTTCAAAAGCTGATGTTGCTGCATATCTGGTTCTAGATCTATTTCTTGGAGGTTCGCTTCTTGTCGCTTTCATTGGAAGAGGTCCAGGAGCTGGAGATTTGGTTATACCTTTTGCGGCAGGTCCAACACCAGGAGAAGGAACTGGTGATTCAACAACTTGAGGTAAGTCAATAGGCTTGTATGTCGAATGTGAGACAGAACCACCTTTGGAATCATCACCAAACGATGATCTTCTGGAATCAGGATGACCAATAGAGTATCTTGGTCTTTGTCTTGGAGACATTCCACTTCTATTGGGAGCTTTAGGAGATGTGAATGTAGGTTGACCAAATGCTGGAGGTGGAGCAAAATTGTTCAGAGCAGAAGGTGATGTATGTTGTGAGACATTGTACTCCGTCTGAGGAGTATAGCTCCTATTGATCTGAGGTCTTGAAGTATGGCTGGAAATTGAAGCCTTACTAACTAATGGAGGTATCTGGCTTGTTGTATGTTGGGGAGCCATTCTAGGAGCACCAGATGGAACAGATGCAAAAGATGAGTTTGGATCATAAACTGATGGAGGAGCAGCGTTGGAAATGGAAACGAATGATGAGTTTCTAGAAACTGAAGGACTAAACTTACTAAAAACACCTTCTTTTGGTTTCTGTCTTGGTTCATCCCCTGAAATAAACTTATTCAAGCTTTTATCAAGCTGTCCCCAAACTTTATCCAGTTTTGGTCTGCCAAACCAACCACCATCAACAGAGCCACTGACTTGGTCATTCAAGTATTTGACAGCCAATTTCAAGTTGTTATCGGTAACTTTGAAAGTTTTGATGGAAGCCGAAGTTAAGTCAAGATACCTCTGAGCCTCTGATGCCAGGTTGTAATCAATGCAAAAAGACGAGTGATGAGCATAAATGTCAGTAAAGTCCACAGTTAGGCCGGCTTCCTGTAAGATGAAACCATAGATCTCAGAGTAAAGAACAATCTTCAGAGATGATGACAATAATCTAGCTGGTAATGGTAAATCACTACTAAAGAAGACAATATGAGCAGCTAAAATGAGACCATTTTCGAACAAAAAACTAGAAAACTCACCTAAGAACAGATTTAATGATTCTGACGCGTTAGTGACCACTGCAGATAGCAACTCCTTCCAGTGAGTCAGCGCAAACTGCTTTTTTGATGGATCATTTCTGAACGAATTAATAACGCTTTGAAAATCACCAACTAAGATACGAAATAAAATCGGCATGAAATGATTATCGTCGCCGATGAATTCATGCTTCAAGTAATTTTCAACAGTTCTAATCCAAGTCGGTTTATCCATAATACCGGAGATGAACAATGCCAGTGAATAATTTTCATATTGCAATGCTAAATCAACTGCCTCTGCCTTCTGCCCATTAGCGATCAACGCAAACAAATGTCTTTTATTCAATGGCTGTTTAGGAGCACGCATTTTCTCCTGAAACGTATTGGTTTTCGACTGCTCAGTGTAGTTGAATGTAGCACCATAGTTGAAAGGTTCTGGACTTTTATTCAGCTTATGCTTTAATAACTGAATCAAAAGAATCTCATCATCATCGGCAAGGGATTGTCTGTTGTTGAAAATTCTCTCAGAGCAGGAATCCAAGTATTTCAAAATTGAAGGAATGTTCTTCTTCGAGATGATCGGAAATTCCTTTAGCGACTTATCTTTCAACACTTCTTCGGTATCAACCACCTTTATTCCCGATTGAGCTTGGTAACTATTACTTGGAACATGGTAAACTATCTTCTTACCAGATCCCCAACTAAACAATGGGAACTGACGTTTCATCAACTGTTCTGGATTTTGAGTCAGGTGTTGGTCAGGCGCAATGGGAGCACCATACGCTGGAGGAATATTATACGGTTGGTAGCCCAAAGGCTGTTGAGGTTGATCAAATAATTGTGGTTGATGTGGAGCAAACGATGGCTGCGCTAGAGCGGATCCTGCTTGAGTGTCCTGTTGTTGAGTTTGATTCGTTATATTTGGCCCTAAGCGTTGAGCTGGAACAGCCTGAAGGTTCGGTTGAAATTTGGAGGATGATGTACTTCCACTGCCTTGAACCTTTGATAAACTATTGGGATCATAATGATTGGCAGTATTGCTTGCTTGTCTTCTGTGATTGATTGGGGCATATCTTGAGGCTCCGGACTGTGCTGGCTGGTTTGCGGACTTCACAGTGTTGAAATTAGCTCTAGTATTCAAGCTTGGGCTAACAGCGACATTCTGATTTGAGTGAACAACAGGTAAAGTTTGACCCTGGACTTGATTTAGTAATGGAGACAATGCAGGTTGAGGAACATTCTGGCTAGGAATCTTTAAAGGAGTATACCCATTAGTGTTTTGTGCAACAGGAACTGAGCTATAAGGGTTAGCCAGTGGATTTGAAGCATTGGCAGATCCATAAGAAGCAGCTGGTGGTTGAGATGTCTGCGGTTGTCCGTAAGGATTTGGTTGCAGTTGTGGAGCATATGGATTTCCTTGGTTAACGGGAGCATAGCTGTTCGTAGGTACTGGCGGTTGGACACCCAGTGCATTAGGTTGACTCAACTGCGGCTGTATAGGAGCGTAATTTGGAATTCCTGGAGAGGAGCCAGATAAATGAGAAACAGAACTTTGAGGACCATATTGTTGTGGTTGACCTGGAACAAAGTTGTTAACTGGGGGTTGCAAAGGTGGTAAAGCTGAAGTAGAAGCCTTTCCAACTGATGCATATCTTGAATTCGAAAACGTTGGAGGACCAACAGGTGAACCATTAGGATCATACGCATTTGAAGGTCTGTTAAAAGACGTCACATTGTTAACTGCTGGACTGGTCACAGATGCATTGGAGACAGTCCTGGTTGGAACCCTCGAGGCTTTTGCAGGACCAACATGTTGTAAGGCAGGTAACTCCTGAAAGAAAGATGACTGCTTCTTAGTGACTTGTGGAGTCTTCGGCAAAGGTAATGCACCTGGGCCAGAAGGGCTCGAACCCGTAGCAGATGGAGGGCCATATTTGTTCAAGGCCGAAGGGGCGATCTGGGCAAATTGTGGAGAGCGGACTGAATGCGGTGTAGCCTGTTCCGTAGCCTGCGGTTTATATACATGAGCAACCGAGGGTTTTAAGTACGCTCTTTTAGGCATTAAATCAACAGGAAAGTCATAGGCATCAGATTTCTTCTTGATCTCATTCAACTTTTCAACATTCAAATGACTCTGAGGAGTTGCTGATGCTGCCAGTGTATTAGATGCAGAATATGGTTTATATGCTGGATTAGCACCATAAACTGGTCTAGATTGCTGTGTTGGGGCATATTTGGTCTGTTGAGAATGCTGAGAAGATTGTGTCTGAAAGGTTGGCCCGTTATTCGGTTGAGTAGCTTGTATTTGGGGAGAATCTGTGGGGTAATCCAATAGCTCATCATCTAATAGATCATCATCTAGTAGATCGCTGTCCATATCATCGGATAAGAATGCAAATTTGTCTTCCTTACCAGTTGCCTCTCTATTATTGGAGTTATTATCATTCAAATTGGAAAGGAAATCGTCTTTATCATCATTGGCGAAAAGATCCTGCGCAACATTACTAACCGTTTGAGTCTGACTTGAAGTATCAACAACAGGTTTCTCCAGCGGTGAATTTTCCCATGGTAATGATTCATATCTAGGCTCGTCTCCAAACAAATCAGCTGCGTCAGTCTGAGAATTCTCTTGGATCAACTCACCTTTATCCGATGGTTCATGAGATATCACTGCAGCTGGTTCAGAAGATTTTCTGCGGTTTTGAAACATCAAAGTTTCCATGAAATCCATTGGGACACTGGTCTTCTCTTTCGATGGAGCTGTTTTTCCGTCATTCCATGGCAAGTCAAATTTCTCATTGGATTCAAAAAGTTCTGTTTCTTGTTCTGGAGTCTCGGTGACCGGTGGAATATTTTCCTCAGCTGGTGCGTCAGGAAGTGCTTCTTCGTGCTGAAAAAACGTTTCATTGTCATTAGATTCCCATGGTAAATCAGATTCTCCTCCATTTGCAAAAAGCTCTGGTTCCATACTTTCATCTGTAGTTGCCTGTTCTGTACTTGCTTCATTTTCAAAGATCTCTTTCTTAACTGGTTCTTGGGAAGACCCAGTAGGAACAATGGATGAATGTTCAGTTCCAAGCGGAATAACATCCTCCGCCGTAATGCTATCAATAGGCTCTTCGACATGATAATTTGATGGTAGTAAATCAGCCATGACTTGATGAACTTCACTCACAGGATCTTTTTCCCAAGGAAGTGGTCCGTCACTAGATACAAATAAATCAGTCTCTGGTTCTTGTTGCTCGACGATTATCTCATCTGCTGTGCTCTGGACATCATAAAAAGAAGATTGTGGTTTTTCATGTGGAACATCAGACGCTTGCTGGACCCTTTCAATCTGCACTGGTACGCTAAAATTTGTCGTGTCTTCAGGTAAGTTAGCTTCTGCTTTAATTGTGACGGAGTCTTGAGCTGATTTCAAACCCAGTTGAATTTTAGCAATTGACTGCGGTACTGGCTCCAGAGTTGGCACCGTCTCAGAAACAACAGGTTGTGAGTACGTAGATTGTGCAATTTCATTCGATACAGCTTTTCCCGTAGAAGTCTCTTCCTGAACAACAGGCGAAGAAACGGCGGTTTCTGTAGGAACAGCTTCGAGAAGTGACTCAGATTTAGCATCAGCATCAGCATCAGCATCAGCATCAGCGATCGTGTCGCTAGTTTTCTCTTCAACTACAGCGGACTTTGCCTCTAGTTGTTTTTGTTTCTTCCTGTCTCTCTTCTTCTTGTTCTTTTTTGCATTCTTAGAAGACGTTTGTTGTTCCTGATGATCTCGTGGGTCCAGGTGTTCAGGCTCAAAGGACGCAGGCGTCTGATCAGGCGGCAATTGACTTTCCGACATTTTACGCAGTGGATTTGAGCTCGTGTGGCACAGTTTGGAGTTTCCAGACACTGACAGATCGGTTGTTCTGATCAACTTTACTTGTTTGTTGTCGTTAGATCATTTAGTTTTTGACCAAAGTGTCGATTTTCATCCAGGTGCGAAAAAAGAGATCAAAATGTTCCTGATTCGGTAATACCTATTTTGGGAAAGTCATCTGGTTGGAGCAGCACGTTACTAAAAAAATTTGAATATGAAGCAATTGGTTGAAATTATTTCTGATTAGTTTGTTTTCCCGCAACGATCTTCATTTCCCAACAGTTCACATCACAGTAAAAGATGGCAGTCGGTGTTATAAAGAGCAAGCAGAAGATGGCTCCCGAAAAGGAGCGTTTTGTGCAATGCTGTTCTGATATCACTTTAGAATTAATTGACTCTCTTAAAACATCAAAAGAAATTAATCTCAATGGCTTAATCACAAAGAATTCAAAGAAATACAAATTGAAATCCCAACCAAGATTAACTGATGTTATCAACTCCATCCCTGATCAGTACAAGAAATATTTATTACCTAGACTTAAAGCCAAACCAGTGAGAACGGCCTCTGGTGTCGGTGTTGTTGCAGTTATGTCAAAACCTCATCGTTGTCCTCATATCTCATTCACAGGTAATATTTGTGTCTATTGTCCAGGTGGTCCAGATTCTGATTTCGAATATTCAACTCAGTCATACACAGGTTATGAACCTACCTCAATGAGAGCAATCAGAGCACGTTATGATCCATACGAACAGGCAAGAGGTCGTATTGATCAATTGAAACAATTAGGTCATTCAGTCGATAAAGTCGAATACATCGTCATGGGTGGTACCTTCATGTCTCTAGACAAAGACTACAGAGAAGAATTCATCTGTCAACTTCATAATGCTTTGTCTGGTTATAATGGTACCGATCTTGATCAGGCTATCAAATATTCTCAACAATCATTGACAAAATGTGTCGGTATTACGATTGAAACTAGACCAGATTACTGTACTCGTACACATTTGGATGATATGTTGAAATATGGATGTACTAGGCTAGAAATTGGTGTGCAGAGTGTATATGAAGATGTTGCTAGAGATACCAACAGAGGACATACAGTTACTGCTGTTTGTGATACTTTCGCTAAGGCTAAAGATGCAGGTTATAAGATTGTCAGTCATATGATGCCTGATTTACCAAATGTTGGTATGGAAAGAGATTTAGCTCAATTCAAGGAATATTTCGAAAATCCAGATTTCAGAACCGACGGTTTGAAGATTTATCCAACCTTGGTTATTAGAGGTACTGGTCTTTATGAACTGTGGAAAACTGGAAGATATAAATCCTATAATGCTAACGCCTTGATTGATTTAGTCGCTAGAATCTTGGCATTAGTTCCACCATGGACAAGAATTTACAGAGTTCAAAGAGATATCCCAATGCCGTTGGTTTCATCAGGTGTGGAGAATGGTAACTTAAGAGAACTAGCATTGGCAAGAATGAAAGACTTTGGTACCAAGTGTAGGGATGTCAGAACCAGGGAAGTTGGTATTCAGGAAGTTCATCACAAAGTTCAACCTGATCAAGTTGAATTGATCAGAAGAGATTACTATGCCAATGACGGTTGGGAAACTTTCCTTTCATATGAAGATCCAAAGCAAGATATTTTGATTGGTCTTCTGAGATTAAGAAAGACTACAAAGAAACACACATACAGAAAAGAATTCACTGGGAAAAGGGTATCGCTGGTTAGAGAATTGCATGTGTATGGTTCTGTTGTTCCCTTACACTCAAGAGATCCAAGAAAATTCCAGCATCAAGGTTTTGGTACTCTGTTAATGGAAGAGGCTGAAAAAATTGCTAGGGAAGAGCACGGATCTGAAAAGATGAGTGTTATCAGTGGTGTTGGTGTCAGAAACTACTATAGTAGATTAGGTTATGAGCTTGATGGTCCATACATGTCAAAGGATTTATACTAAATTTGGCCTGATACAAAGCAAATGAATGAAATGTTAGTAAATTCACAATCAAGCATGTAATATCATTAATTTGTAAGTTAATAGTACAGCTGTTCGAAAAATGTCCAAAAAAACAATGTTCAAAATTCAAGACTATTTATCTGAATTGGCGAATTTATCCCATGCAACAGCACAATGATTTAAGAACCTCGTTTTATCAGACTCATCCAATTCGCCTGCCTTCTTAAACTCAAATCTGAATATGCTATCCAATATTCTTAACTCTGTACGGATCGGCACTGGTTGAACATTGTTGGTTTCAGGTTGTGCATCGTCTTCAATGGCACTGGCCTCAGGAGCGTCTTCATCTGATTCTTCAATAGTTTCCGTTTGGACCTTGGATGATTCACTATTATTGACATTTGACTTCAGCTTTTGAGCAGAAACAGCTTTGGATGTATCAATATTGAAAAATTCACGTTGGGCACTTAATGGTTGTGAAGTAACTGGTGCTAATCTTGTGGAATCACCTTCGAAAACATCAGTAACATGATTTCCCTTTCTTGATTCTCTATATTCTTTGAACTTGGACCACTGTTCCTGCTGATATGCTAGTTGTTGTTGATATTTGGCTAGTTGCTGTTGCGTTAAAGGGAGTGCACCTCTTACATTTATCGGGTTTCTGTAAGAAGCTGCAGTTTTAGGGATGCCATGCTGGACAGGGTATTGAGCACGGGCAAACTGTTGTTGAATTGGTCTCTTAGTGTATTGGAACTGTGGGGTTTGTACTAGTCTTGCCGGACCGTTAGGTGTCATTATTATATTTGAAGGAACTTGACCTGGTCTTGTTGATGGAGCCATTTGCATCCGTCTTATAAGGATCTGTTGTTGTCTTTGATGATCATGAGTGCTAGAGTTTAAACGAGGTTTCATATTGTAGATAGGTGCTGATTTGATGCTTGGTTGGATTTTGCCATGCTCCAGAGTTAAGTTTAATGGGGGTGGAGCTTTAGCTCTTTTAAGTCTTTTCTGACTTTGAGCAATAGGTATAGACAAATCTTTTTCATTATCATCCTGGGAAACCCGTTTTCCCCTTTCATCATTATTTTCATTATTCTCATTAGTTTTATCGTCAGATGTTTCATTACGCTGTTCCGTGGTTTCATCTGTTTCTGTCTCATCATAATCCAGATCTTGATCCTGCTCAGAAGTGACATTTGCAGCTTCTCTGGACTGGATGATTGCCTGTTGTTGGGCAGCAATAGACTCTGAGATCTTCACAGTATTCTTCATGTTGTTAGATAGAGTTGGCAAGCCTGGTGAAACACACTTCAACGCGTAGTCTCTCATATCTCTGGTAGCTTCCCCTATGTTCAGGTTTGAACCCTTTAAATCCAAGGTTGCGGGTCTGTGTTTCTTTCTGTTTTCAGCAGCGATCTGGCTCATATCTTTTAGGGTATTCTGGTTGGCTTAGGGGTTTCAGTAAGCCCTTGATGATGGTCCTTTTGCGATGAAACAATGCTTCAGGAACAAATTTTTGAAGCTCAGAAATATGAAACACGAATTCCAGTCGGATATCCGCGGGTTTATTAGCTAAGATCCATACACGTTACTCAACGTTCAACGTTGAACTTGTGTTATGAGCGATGTGGACTTCCGTATCTGACAACCCCAAAGGCCATTAAAAGGCTCCTGGTCCCTGGATCAGTTAAGTGAAGAATTGTTGGTAGAGATCATAGTTAAGTAGTTCGAGAAGCTATAGTATAGGTGGGATAGCTGAATGAATTTATCAGCCTTTGAATTGACTTAAAAGAAGAAATCTCAAGTGATGCAGATGGTGTTCATTGTTCGATGGTAACCAGGTGTAAAGGTTACAGACTTAAATACTAATCCTTTGTACACCTTTCTGGATTCCCAAACAGAGTCTCCGCCCCAAATATCATCTCATTGTTAATCGAAGGCTGAATTCGAGACATTACTAAATTTTATTTGACACATTTCCAATATCAAAAGCCCTGAAATTGTTTAAAAACTACGAAAATGAACCTATTTCAACTCAAAAAAATTACCTAAAATGTCTCAATTTCTGCCAACTACTTGTAATGTGTCATTAGAAACGCTTTCTTCCTTACAGTTAGCCATTTTCATGTCGAATAAGCCTATTGCCGTAGAACACGTGACAAAAAACCCACACATCTCACAATTTCGCATAAATTTTTCCGTTTTTTTTCCTGCCCTTGAAAAAAAAATTTTCTTCGCCCGTTTTTCTTTCTTCTCTTTGCCCAACAACAGAAATGTCCCAAGGTACCTTATACACCAACTCATACGCCAGAGGCTACTTAGCTGAAGGTTTAGTCAAGCACTTAAACCTTGACGTCAAAGTCGTCAAAGGCAAAGACGCCGCCTTTGAAAAGAACTTCCCTCTTGGTTTGATTCCAGCTTTCTTAGGGCCAAAAGGTTTCAAATTGACCGAAGTCGTCGCTGTCTACTCTTACCGTAAGTTGATCCACTCTCAATTGGAGGATAGGAATGTGAATTATTGCAATGATGAGAAAATTATATTCAAATTTAACAGTTATCCCTGTCTTAATAAATCATGTCGAGGATCATATTCTGAAATATCAACTAATTTCATTATTCTTATTACTTTTAATTGAAAATCGAAAGATCGATATAATATCAAACCAGTACTAACAATTGAATCAGTTGCTTCTTTAAACAAAGATTCCAAATTATTGGGTAAGAACGACAAAGAATTTTACCAAATTTTGAAATGGACTTCTCTATCCAACACTGAATTAGTCAACAACATCACCAAAGCTTTCAAACCATTGACTGGTGCTGTTCCATACAACAAGAAAGATGTTACTGATGGTATTGCTAAGATTGAACAAGTCATTGCTGTCTACGAAGCCAGATTATCTGAATACACCTACTTGGTTGGTGAAAGAATCTCCCTTGCTGATTTGTTCACCGCTGCTGTCACTATTAGAGGCTGGGAAAACTTATGGGGTTCTGAATGGAGAGCTCAACATCCAAACTTCACCAGATGGTGGAAAACCGTTACTGCTCACCCAATTTTAGCTTCTGCTTTCCCAGATTTCAAATTCATCGAAAAACCAAAAGAATTCACCCCACCAAAGAAAGAAAAGAAAGAAAAACAAGCTGCTCCAAAAGCTGCTCCAAAACCAGCTGCCGCTGAAGAAGATGCTCCAGTTGAAGAAAAGAAAGCAAAACATCCATTAGAGGCCTTAGGAAAAGCTCAAAGTTTCGCTTTAGATGAGTGGAAGAGAGTCTACTCTAACGAAGAAACCAGAGAAACTGCTTTACCATGGTTCTGGGAACACTACGATGCCTCTGAATGGTCATTATACAGAGTTGACTACAAATACAACGATGAATTAACCTTAACCTTCATGTCCAACAACTTGGTTGGTGGTTTCTTCAACCGTTTGTCAGGTTCCTCCAAATACTTATTTGGTTCTGGTGTCGTCTACGGTGAAAACAACAACAATGGTATCGTTGCCGTCTTTTTGGTCAGAGGTCAAGATTTCGAACCAGCTTTCAACGTTGCTCCAGATTGGGAATCTTACAGCTTCACCAAATTGGACGCTTCTAAACCAGAAGACAAAGAATTCGTCAACGACGTCTTTGCTTGGGACAAGCCATTGGTCATCAACGGTGAAACCAGAGAAGTTGCTGATGGTAAAGTCTTCAAATAAATGTAGAACAGCTGTTTGTGTCTTAATTTTACAACCTAATGAGTATATTCGAATAATCACATGTAGTACTGTCAACTTTATGATCTTTCGAAACTCCGATAATAGTCTGGGGTATCAACTATCGGGAACCTGAAGTTTGAACTGTGAAGCCTCAAACTTATTGAAAAGTTGCAAGCCCTATCTCAAATAAATTTAAAATCTCACAGTTCAAACTTATTGAAAAGTTGCAAGCCCTATCTCAAATAAATTTAAAATCGGTAAATGAGCACAGTGTGTTCCTACCACTATCATAACGGGTTAAGCATCGGATAATAATATGGTTTGGACACACAAGACATTTATTTCTGCGAAAAAGTCCATAATCATGAAAATTTTTGGTCAAAAATAATGATCCAGGAGAATGCTTTGAAGCACATGATTATATTGGAATGCAAATTTCTAGAAACTTTTATATGAAGCTCGAAAGTCGTTTACGATTTATTTAACGAGAAAATTAGAATAGACTCTCATCTGTTGATAAACTGGTAGGGGCACAGTGAACTTTTTTTCCTGCACAAGTGTCACCGCAAAAATTTATTCACCGGGTGACCTTCAATCACCGTTTTTGTATATTTTGATTTTGATGAAATTGTCCAGTGTTTGATCTGTAAATTTTGCATCACAATTCCTCATTTTACGTGTGATAAGCTTCTAATTGCGTTTCATTTTGAATCTCCATAATGAAGGCACACTTTAACAAACACCAGATCGTTAGACAGATACGAAGAAAACCGCTGCTGCTCTTAGGTCCAGTGTTTTTAATCATCGTTCTTGTTTATTTGTTTTCAGGTCCAAAGACTAAACCGAAATATAGCTATAAGACTAAATCCAATGGATTTTACGGCAAGAGAACCGATATCAACCCAAGAAACCTACCAGGTGATCATATCTCTCATTATGACTTGAACAAGCTTACATCAACACCAATGGCTAATTACAATAAAGAAAAAGTTTTGATCTTGACTCCGGTCTCTAGATTCTATAACGAATATTGGAGTAATCTCTTAAGATTGACATATCCAAGAGAGCTCTTAGAGCTAGGATTTATTGTTCCAAGAACTCAAGACGGTGAGGTTGCATTGAAAAAACTGGAAAAAGCCATCAAACAAGTCCAAACTGGCAAGAAGGAGAACAGATTCTCTAAAATAACCATCTTAAGACAAGACACCGACTCACTCGCCTCTCAAGTTGAGAAAGACAGACATGCATTGTCTGTTCAAAAGGAAAGAAGAAAAAATATGGCTTTGGCCAGAAATTCCTTGTTGTTCTCGGCTTTGGGTCCTTACACATCTTGGGTTTTATGGTTAGATTCTGACATTATTGAATCCCCACCTACCTTGATCCAAGATTTAGTCTCACATGATAAACCAATCATTTCTGCCAACTGTTTCCAAAGATATTACGATGAGGAAAAGAAAGAAGATGCCATTAGACCATATGATTTCAACAACTGGGTTGAAAGTGAACAAGGTTTGAAACTTGCCAGCGAAATGGCTGATGATGAGATCATCGTGGAAGGATACTCTGACATTGCAACATATAGATTACTCATGGGTCACCTACGTGATCCCAACGGAGATGTCAACGCAGAAATGGAGCTTGATGGTGTCGGAGGTGCAGCTGTTTTGGTTAAGGGTGATGTCCACCGTGACGGTGCTATGTTCCCACCTTTCCCATTCTACCATCTCATCGAAACAGAGGGTTTTGCTAAGATGGCCAAGCGTCTCGGCTACCAGGTCTTTGGGCTTCCAAACTATTTAGTGTACCACTACAACGAATAATCACACTACCTACCACTTACCCTGCTGATTATGTAAGCTTCCGATAAGGTATAAGATATCTCTCTAGCCCCCAAGTTTTGCAGTTTCTTGAATAAACTGCCACAAAATCGTATCTATCTTACTGACCTCCAATTTTCACTTCCCGATCGTTCTATCTTACTCTGCGCCTGTTACTGTTTGTCCTTCCAAAGTTTTAATCTCTTTTTACCCCACGCTGCTCTCCACAAACCCTGAAAATTGCCTGAGCTTTACGCACATAATACCGAGTTGATAGGTTTCAACAGCTGCTATTAATAAGATCTTACAAACTATTCCAGACCCAAATTCTTACCTGGGTCTATCCAACTTTCTCCCACTATCCATATGGCCAAAAACCGTTCTACTATGGGTACAAGAACGCAACCATTCGGCAACAGAAACAATACGACTCCCATTGAAATCGAGAAGAACTCATCCTCAAAGAGTAAGTACAAGTGGAATCAGGCCATCGAGTTTCTCTACTAATCATATCTCAAAAAATTAGACCTCGCCCATGTGCCTTGCAAATTTTTCAAACAAGGGACTTGTCAAGCTGGTAACTCGTGTCCCTTTTCCCATACAGTTGATACCAATGTGGTAAGTGCTCCTTGCAAATACTTCCAGAAAGGCAACTGTAAATTTGGTGCCAAATGTGCTCTTGCCCATATCTTACCTGATGGAAGAAGAGTCAATCCAAAATCTTTAGCCCAAGTTTACAGAAACAATACCAACAGCAACTCTTCCAATCTTGATGGTAACAGCAATGGAAACGGAAACAGTGCTAACGTGAACCATAATACCAATGACACCAAAAATAGTTATGATAAGAACAATAACGGGTTCATCTCACAATCATCCATTGGCTTCCCATCAACATCACCTCATTCCAATATTTCACCCCAACAACAAAATGGTGGCTTCAATTATGATCATTTCAAATCCCAGACTTCTCCTACTTCTAGTTTCACCAATCAATCAACGAGAAACTCATTCTCAAACCAGTCCTCTTTTTTGTATGGTCCAACAACTTCAAATACAACTGCAGCTACAAACCCGATGAGAACTACGTCAATGAGTGAACAAAGACCTTCAATTTTCAACTCAACCTCAATCTGGAGTAACAATGCTGCTTCTAGTGATTCTATCCCGCAATCTTCTTTTTATGCCAATCAAAGAAGTGTATCACACTCTGCTTCTTTCAGACCTACCCTCAACAGTATTTCATTTTTGGAACATGAGAGTGCTATCGTGGATGATGATGAAAATGATATGTTTGAGGAGGATTTTGTTCCTTCAAGTCTGTCAGATCTGCTAACCCCACAAGAATTACAAAGACGTGGTTCAAGGCCTAGTGGTTCAAGATCTCAGGCCATTGCCCAAATGGGAACTCCAAACTATTCAGACTACGAGAACTTGATATCGGCTAGCTCTAATCACCCAATTGGTGTAGCTAGCTCTCAGGTTTCAACCTCTGATTTTGGTGTTATTGATGGTGATGAAAACGATGATATTCAATTCAAAATGGATGATGAAGAGTTTCATTACTCTACCGATAAATCAAGTTATTCGAACATCAATAGAAATCGACCAGGTGTCATACTATAGATTTTTGAGATTTCGCAAGTCGAGATCAAGGAAAGAAAAAGAAGAAATGGTGAAGTCTTTTGATTTCAAAAGAATGTTGTTGCGTTTTGTTTTTATTTCGGTCTGTTTTGTGAGTTTCGCTTCAAGTTATATTTTTATGGGTAATTTTACTGGTTCAAAAAAGAAAAAGGGAGAATGCTCTCAAATACTGTTTATTTTTTTTGTACATCTTTGAGGGATAAAAGAAGGTTTTTCAGTTATCGACTTCGTTTTTACTTTTTATAAGGGATCTATTTTTTGGTTTTGGAGTTCAAATGGGAATGATTGGTGTTAACATGAAAAAGTGAACGACTCCTAGACAAGTTTAGAATTATCTTTACACTTGTGTTTCTATAATTAAAACTATTTATTTATATTTGAAAATATTAACTAATGTACAAACCGTTAAAAAGAGTGTGTGTTTCACTCTTGAACTCAAACAATAAAAAAGTGAATAAAAATGCAAGAACAATAAAACAACAAGAAAGATACGATCTAATAAATTAACGACGATCAGTCTTACCAGCACCACGTTTACCAGAAAATAAATGTTTTGGAATAGAAGCAGTTTCATGACGATCAGACTCACCTTGTCTGGCTTGTCTGTTACGTTCACGTCTTTGCATTTTGAGTAATCTATCAGCCTTAGATCTCAATGAACCATCAGCAACACCAGCATTCAATCTATCGGATTTGTAAACTGGTTGTTTCTTAGATAATGAACCACCTTCACTGGCAATGACATCAGCACCAGTTTGTCTGTATTTGGTGGAGGCCAATTTACTGTTTTTCTTTTGACTCAAAGCAGATGTATCATGACCCAAAGATTCCAAGTGAGATTCCATTTCAGAGAAACTCTTGGTGAGTTTAGAACGGTTCATTGTACCACCATTCTTTAAAGCTTTTCTACTTCTAGCAGCATTGATCATCTTTTGTTGCTTGTCTCTAATCCACATAGCTTTTTCACGGATATCTTCAACATCCTCGTCTTCTATCTCAGAATCAGAATCATAAAATCCTTCTTGTTCTAATCTTTCTTCTTCTTCTTCTAAAGCTTTCAATTTAGCAGCAATGTCAGCATCCAAGAAATCGTAAACATTCTTACCGTCTAATAATTCTGGCATTGTATCTTGTTTCCATTCTTCATCTTCTAATAAGTATGAATCTTTCAAGTTAATATTAAAAACACCTGCACCACCATTTTCCGCTTCAACATCACGAGCCAATTTACGTCTGTTTGGATCATTGACATCATATTTAGCCAAACTCTTGGCACCTTCTGGAATAAATGCCTCTCTTTTGATATCATCTCTTGGAGCTGGTCTAGAAACATGGATTTTGTTCAAGACGTTACTAACTCTAGCAGTACCCTTCAATTTCTGTTCAATTCTAGAAGCAAGCAACTTCTCACAAGCTTTGTTACGCACTTGCATAACATTGTCTTCTTCATGACATGAAGCAGTCATGATTTCAACACCTGGAACTTCAGTCAATGTCTTTAAAAGTTCTTGACGTTCTGGGTCTAAATCTTCAGGTCTGATAATATCTGTTTTATTTATCACAACCATGACTGATTTATTAGCAAATAATGGTTTGATAGAGTGAAATAATTTAACTTGGGCCTCAATTGAGAAACCACACTGTTCTGAAACATCCATAAAGTATAGAACAGTAGAACGTAAATGAGCAATAGCATAAATAGATTGCATTTCAATGTTGTTCATCTCTTCAGTTGGTCTATCCAAGATACCTGGGGTATCAATGGCTTGGAATCTCAAATACTTGTAATCAAAATGACCAACGTATAAAGATTTAGTGGTGAAAGCATATGGTTGAACCTCAACATCGGCTTTGGTGATACATTTCAAGAATGAAGATTTACCAACATTTGGATAACCACAGATTAACAAAGTTCTGGTGTTTGGATCAATACTTGGAAGACGACCTAAATGCTGTCTAACTTGTTCCAAATACGCTAATGGATCTTTCAGTTTTTTTACAATAGTAGCCATTCTACCTAAAGCAGCTCTCTTCAACTGTTTACATTGAAATAATGATTGACCAAACTTCAACAATCTAACGTAATCTCTAGAAACTTGTTCGATCAAAGTCTTAGCTCTTGAGACAGCAGCTAAGGAAACTTTATAATGATTCTTTTCATACAAAGTATCCATCAAATCTCTGTGGAAAGGATGAACATCATTAATGTTAGGAAATCCACTGATCAAATCTTGAAACTTCTCTTCAAACCCTTCAGCTGTAAATTTAACTTTTCTCATATAGAAAGCTCTAATTCTGGTAATTGCAAAACCTGGTCTGATGACGGTAGGAGTCTTTCTTTGAGTTCTGTTAAGAACAATGTCCAACAGATCGTTGGCATTAGGCACAGTAGGGATATCTTTCCAAGTTAACTGCATCTTCTACCTGCTTCAAAGTGGATAACACAGTAATACAAATATTTCTTTTTCTCTCTAGTTAAAAAAAATTTGTAAAAAAAAAATATAAATTTTTTCATGATCAGGGTAACTCAGCTCATCTCATCGAGTCACATGACTTAAAATTAAATATGTGAGGTCACGTGATTTTCCCATAGATACTCTATTAAATATTTTAGACTATTGTACAACTATTTTTAGCCTCTGAAGTTTGAACTCTCTTGTTATGATACTTTTCTGGTTTCTGCGAAAACGGAAAATAAATGTAATTATCATCATTTTCAGTAAGTGAGGAATAAAACTTCAAAAATTACGATTTTTGATTTTTCTTTAGCTGGTGATTGAGGGTTTGATTTCGATAAAAATATTACATTTACAGGGATGTGAAATGGAAGCATAATTTCAAATCTGACCCTAACAATATGGTTGGACCAGGCTGGTTAGGATCAAGTGCAAATTTACAAGCTGATAATGCAATTTTCTGAAAAGCAGGGAGATAAGTACATCTTAAAAAGTTTTTTAACAGAATTAAATAAATGTTCCATTGTAAAGCATCTAAAAAAACACTAAAAACGATATAAAACTAATTGAGATGAAAAGGATTAGTTTGAAACCAAAATTGAAGTAAAATTTGCTAGCACTTCAACCGATATCAAGGACATTATTGACACAGAAGTTGGTACCTGGATAATTAATTAACAAAAGGAGAGATCATGGGGTTCAACATTTGAGAAACATTGTGAGCAGATATGTAATAGTAACAATGATTGGGAGAATTTCGTCATTTTCACTTTTGGTCCTGCTTCTGAGGAATGAAAACACACAAAGGAAAAGGCAATCTATGAGGAGCACGCTAGAAAAAAATGAGTGGCTCTATGAAACGAATAATAAAATTAAAAAAGAAGAATGAGATGGCAACCATGAAGGGTGATCCTTTCTTTCTCGGAAAAGGATCAATAAAAACACAACGTAAAGCAAAAACAACAAGTAAAACAATAACAAAACTAACTTCAAAACAATAACAGCAACAGTAAAAAGAACAATCTCAACAACAAGTATAAAAAACAATAGATAAAAGAAAAGAAAGAGCAAGACTTCATGAAAGAAAAGATCATGAAAGAGAAGATCATGAAAAACGATCAATAATCACCAACTTAGTTGAAAGTCTGGATGAGATTGACCATTGTTCGTGTTTGATGTATTGGGAGGGTGCAAGATCTGAGGTAGTGTGGATCCATTTCCGCTAGAAGTTGGACTAATAGCAACCATCGTAGCTTTCTTATTCGAGTATGAATCTACTTTTTCCTCAGCAGCTGTTTCAACCTTTACAGCTTCATCAGGTGGCTTCAATCCATCATGATTTTCCTTCTTCAAGGTTGCATCGCGTTCATGTAATTTCTTATGTCTAATCATATTAGATCTGACGCTGAAAAGTCTACCACAGTTATCCCAGGAACAAACAAATGGCTTTTCACCCGTGTGTGAATAGAGGTGGGTTTGCAATGAAGAAGGTCTCTTGAATTGTTTTTGACAAATATTACAACGATTGCGTCTAGCTGTTTCTGGAGTCATTCCCAATAGTGAGCCAGATGAAGACCCTCTCTTAGGTTTAACAATACCTCCATCATTAGGGAAAGTGGCACTTCTAGGATGGTATTTTTGGCTTACTATGCGTTCTTGAGGTTCTAAGACTCCAGGGAATGGCGCATCTTCTGGCCCTAACTGTGGAATTGCTGGTAAGGGACCTTGACTTGAAATATTTGGCACAGACTGGGATGAGCCCAAGTGTGGAGGTGGAGGAGGTGGTGGTGGTGGAAAATTTGATGGTTGTTGCTGAGCTGGTTGACCTTGTTGATTAGGATCATTTGTGTAATGCATATTGTAAGGTGGATAAGGATATTCAGATTGACTATTGACAAGGTTGGGATTCTGGACCAATGGAAAATATGGCGAGCTGATTGCAGAGTAAAAAGGACCTGTATGTTGAGATCCATGAGCTACAGAAGAGATCAGTGCCCCTTGTGAAGCAGAATGTTGGGTTGGTTGCAGCTGCCCTTGTCCTTGTAGTCCACTAGATTGAGCTGGAGGAAGTTGGTTTGATCCTGGTTGTTGTGGCGGTGGTTGATCATAGTATGGAAGTGAGTAGAGATGGCTTCCGTTTGCTGGCGTATTACTATTTATTGTGTAATTGTTGTTATGGTTCACATTATAAGTGTTTGAGGACTGGAAACTGGAAGAGATTGAACCATTCGTTTGAAACTGATTACCCACTGCCGGCTGAGAGGGCAATTGAGAACCAGGATTTCCGGAAGGCATATACTGAGCAGAAGGAGGGTAGTGCATTGCTGTATTGTATTGTGTCTCCTGAGCTCTTGGGGAAATCATCAGAGTGCACTTGTTTTGATTTTGGAGAGAATAAATTTGTAGATACTCAACTTCGTGAAATAATCAGGCTGATGGTTCGTATGTGTTGTGTTCAATGGTGAGCTAGTAGTCAGTTTGTGAGACTCTGTATCCGTTTCTAGACTCTAGGGTTAGTTGGGTACCAATCAATTCCGAAATTGTGAAGAAGAATGTGAAAAAAAAACCTTGAAGATGGTAGGTTCTGGTAATTCCCCCAGTTATATGTTTTCCTTCTTCATATTTGGAAAAAAGATGTGCCCCCTGTTCATTAATAATTTGGATGTTGTTATATGCAGGTATACGCCTTGGCTGTGCTCTTTTCATAGTATATTCGCATATACATGCTGTTATAGTTGCAGGATTTTTGCAGATCTTTCCCTAAATGTTGACAATTTGTGAAAATGGGGCATTTTCTTGCACCAGCGTATTTGTTTGGTTACTGTGACGAGTATGTCTCTTGATCTGTTCAAAGCTCGATTGACAGTATAGCCGTGGGTAGGTTCAAACCAGAGAAAATTAGTTCTGGCCAGCTTAACAATAAGATCGTGATGGGCCCTTAGCTTCAGAACGTTCAGCGATATGCTTCTCTTAGATACGTACTATGGTTGTACTCGCTAATTGTGATCTGTTTACTTTTCTTGTAGGATAGAAAGTTTTGCAAACAAATTAACTTAAGCCCCAACAGGGCATAATAATATACTGCTGCACAGAACTAACAGCTGGTTCCAAATCTCAGATTCATGGACCCGACGAAAAGGTATTCTTATTGTTTCAAATTTCCCTCTTTTAAGAAGCCCGGTTTTTCATTTAACAATCGACGTCAGACTAAAGTCTAAGTAGGAGCTTCATCCACTACCGGAAGTTTGAACCCAAAATATACAAGAATAAAGCAACATGAACATAGACAAGATAACTCTCGAGTCTCCAAACATGAGATGTTCGTCAAGAAATAAGGTTGGATTCTAGAATCTAACACAATAATACCGTTGTTTGAACCTCTCGCAGCACTGAGCGTTTTGGTATCTGTCGATTCCAGCTGTCAGTCTCAAATCTTCGCCCTTACATCTTCAAGTGCCTCCAAATGATTACATGAAACATCTGTTTTTATTTATGTAAGTTCTTTATTTTCAATTTTCAATATGCACAACAACATACCACCACATGATGATTAGAATTTGTGATAAGACTCTCTATAAAGCAACAAATTGTCCAACTTTGTCAAGCTCATCCTTAGTTAATTCTAGTTGAAACAATTAAAAAACTTTTTTTCTTTGCTCTAGTTTCAACTTATAATTAAGTTCACAATACCACCAAAAGAGAGAAATAACGCATCGAACTGCCTTTATTTTGAACAGGCCAAAATTATTATTAAATCTTATCAAAATTGCAGGTAACTTGCTTTTAGTCTTTATTCTGGAGTATCAAGACTCAGGAGTCAGGACTCAGGGTTCCCAGGTATCCACTAACCACGTAAAGGCTTCGAGCCTCAATTGAGAGAGACGCATTTTAATCCAGATCTTGTGAAATTTTGGAATTTGTTGTTCTATTTACTATTTTCCTATACTGAATTTGTAGTGACTAGTCTATTTTGAATTCTACTGCTCGTGTGACAGGTTATAACGTTTACTAAAACCTGGAAATCACAACAAAGAGTGGTTGAAAGTTGAAACTTAAGATCGAAAATCAAAAGAAGCTTACTTAAGTAGTGAAGCAGCAGAACCCAGATCAAGCTTTATTGAGTATCTCAACCTCGGGAGTGACACGTGAGTATCACTTTAGCTCAAGCTTCAGTCAACCTCTCTTTCTCACGTCGTAAATGATATGAATCTTGACTTTTGAGCTGTCATGTTTATCAACCCGTACTTGATTAGTGCATCTCGGAAACCTTGGAGCTGTTTAAGTTACAACCTTAAAAGACCCTTATCTGCCTTTTGCTGATGATCTTGTTATTTGAAAGGTGCCAAAGGTCTATTGTTTCAGAAGATCAGCTTTGGTCACCTAAAACTGTGGAGTTTTGGTGAATTAGAATTTAGAAACTATGATAGTCGGAAAGAAGCTTCGCTTCCAGGTGGTAGATATTCTATATTAAGATTGTCTGGAAAGAAGTTGGACGTGGGCTAGTGGCGACTAGAAAAGGGACAGAACGACCGGACAAGTCACAGGCTCGAGCCTCAAGCCTCACAGTGGCCGCCTTTCTACTGATGCAATTAACTTAAACCTTAAACTAGCCCCCAATTCCAAGTTTGCAAGTGAAACCTCTTAAATGACTGGAGAACAAAATTCAGGGCCAGGTATCAGATATAATAAATTGCAGTACTGTCGCACTGCTTGATACTTAGTTGGGTATTTAGTTGTGCACTTCAATCTCTTGACTCTTGAGTCAAAAATTGATACTGATTCCTGAACCCTCATTAACGTTAATTTTTCCCACTTCTAGATATAGTTTATGTATACCGTTGATCAGAGCAAACCCAAAATCAGAGGCCGACAATCAGGTACAGGATCTGTCAAATGTATTGCTAGTATTGCTACTGAAAAAAGATAAATTAAATGAACTGTAACAGAGAGAGAGTCAGTAATATCGCCTAGCAATGAGTTGTTTTACAGCTTAGTCATTATCAACATCAACTTTCAAGTCGATGGTTCCCTTTTGCAAGACTGAAAACTATTCATGTTTTCAAGATGCAGATTTATGCCAAACCGTTGCTTATTGCTGCAACTAGGGTGAGCTGCTTTTTTTTGATTCTTGAATCTTGATTCTGAAATTCCTTACCAAACTTGATCTAATTGGCATTACCATGAGAGAAGCAGAATCAAGACTTTGCTATTTCAGGAGTCAGGATCACTATCGAGCATTGAAATTTTCAGAATAAATATTTTTATGATGGATGTTTTTCTTTTTTTTTGGCAGGCTAAAACTGTACAACTCTGGCTATCTGAAGGATATCAGCAAGTATGTAGACGGTCTGAATTTTAAGTTAATTAGAGGGTCCTTTTGAGCTGACGCTGGCTTAATGTGGATTAACTGTTTTGGTTTCTTCGGTACCATGGCTCAAAAGGCTTATGTTCTACTTTCAACATCAAAAACTCCACCTTTATGCAACATGTTTTCTAACTAGTAATTTCAACTTAGGGTATTCAATTATATCACAAATCTACTTGAGGCAGATATGTTTATTTAACTTCCTTAAAACTATTCAGCTTTATTAATCGAAATAATAATTTGTCGTCGACGGTCTTCAATATTCCTTTAGATTGACGAGATCAATTCCTAGATTAAATGAATAGAATCGTTAAAATCCTAAATATTTTGTTCTCTTGGAACACATTTTTTGTAATCTATTCTAAGTATTATTAATTAAAACCAGCTCATAAAGAGAGTCAGTGGTCTTTCCGCAACTGAGCGGGAATGGACAAATTACTAAAACATCAAAAATCGAGATAGTCAAGGAACTAATTCAAAATCTATAACTGTTGCACGTCACTAAGACAAGCAGCCGCTTGAAGTTAATTGTAAACTTCAAATCAATGATCTCAATTACCAGATTCAAAAACTGAAGAGGAGAGCACATTAAAGAGCCACATAGATTTCGCACCTTCAAAGAATTCATAGCCGGTTCAAACTTCAACTTAAGTCATTCAAAATCTGAAAATATGAGAGACTCTTGAAGCTGTACTATTTGAGGTTTGATGAGTGAAAGCGTAAGCACACAAATAGTTTCAAGGTTTCTTCAAGAGGTTACCAAAAGCCTACTATATGAAGTTTATAACATTTTAATTAATTAAACGCATTTATAATATTGTTAAATTTGTATATATATATATATATATATTTGAATATATCGACGTTGACGTCGACGTATAATAAATATAATTCATGACATAATATATGTATTATTAATTATTTGGTAAATTTGTTTTCTCTTTCTAGTGTTTTAATTTTAAATTCTTTAACTAGCTGGCTGTTTTATTACTACGGCTAAATCGGGTATTTGAAATGAGTGGGCACTCACATACAATTAGACTAAAGATACTATCTCCCAATAACATCCGAGATAGTTTAGTGGTTAGAATCTCCGTTTGTCGTTAAGAATTCTTGTATTCGAAACATTCAACACATGGTGGACCGGGGTTCGATTCCCCGTCTCGGAGAATTATTTTTTTGATTTATTTTCAATTCAAAATATTCTTGGTTTGTTTACCTGAAAAAAGATAGTACATTTTACAATTTTTTTTTGATTCAGTTCCATTACAAAACTAAAAGTCAATAAAAACCCAAAACAACTCCCTATTATAAGTATTACAACGTTACTCAATATGAGTCGTTACTCAGAAATACCGGGTACCCCCACACCTTTTAAAAATTTTAGTCCTCATAAAAATGTCCAGGTTGGGTCTATCATATCGCTCCCTAAGCTGGGTAAAGCTGTGCTCAGATACATTGGTCCTATAGATGGCAAGGCCGGAAAGTTTGCAGGTATCGAAATTGTGGGAGAAGGTACCGCATTTGGGAAAAACAGTGGGGATGTTAATGGCGTCTACTATTTCAAGACCAAACAAGTAGGATCTGGTCTTTTCATGACTTACGATAAATTAATAGCTTCCATTGAGTCGGTGGAATCACCTATGAATAAGCGCTTGTCTTTAAGACGAACATCTCCACCTGTTGCAAGACCAAACCAAACGCCAGTTCGTGTACAAACTCTTAGAAAAAGTCAAACTCCTGCGATCTCAACAAAGAAGCGCTCAACAATTGCCCAAACCCCATTAATAGGAAAACAACCTTCACCACCGATCCAAGAAAAATCCGATGAATTATCACCCTCCATCTTTGAGCTCAGTGCAGAAAGAGATGAGCTGTTGAGACAATCTCAATTGCTCAAAGAAGACCTCCACCATTTCAGGATCCAGCATGAGAACTCAGAGAGGCTTTATCATCAATTGGAGTCCAAATACGAAGAAAGTCAACTTGATTTGGATAAAGCCAATAACAGGGTTGCCACGGCTGAAGCTAAATTAATGAAACAGAAGAAGAGTTACGAAGAACAGAGAGATGAACTGCTAGAAGTTATCGAACAGGTTGAGTTGAGAGTCAATGAGAATGAAACACTGTACATAAATGAAATGAAAAACCTTCAAGAACAGCTAAGTGAAAAAACTATTGAAGTTGAAAGGTTGAAGAATGACAAAAACACTGATGATCCAGATGCCATAATGAATTTACAGAAAGAGTTAGAAACCTTAAAAAGCAGCAATGAATCTCTTTCAAACTCGATACGAGAACTTCAGGATCAGTTGAAGCAGGCTGAAATTAAGCTCGCTGATGTTCTCAAAGAGAATCTGAAGTTGAAAGAATCTCATATTGACAACCTTGAATCCGAGGAAAATGAACTTCAGAAGGCTATGAAACTAAAAGAGATTGAAATAAGCGAACTTAAAGATAAGATAAGCAAGCTAGAAGGATCTACCAGAGAGATTGATCATAGTGATTCTAACGTGGATGAACTAACGCTGAAGATCAAAGACTTGGAAGAACGGTCAGAATTGGCTGATAAACAAGCAACGGAAATAATCAAGTTGGAGAAAGAAGTTGTTAAACTTCAAAAAAAGATTGAAAACACTAAACCAGAAGATGCTGTTTATGAATTAGAATACAGACTGGAAAATAAGGAGAAAATTATAGAGGATTTGAAAAAGGAATTACTAGCTGTACAGTCTAAGGATGTTGTTAATGACAAAGATATAGAAGCAGTATCAAATAAATTGAATGCAACCGAATTAGAAAACAGGAATTACAAAGAAGAAATTGAACTCTTGAAACAAAAGTTGCAAGGGACAGAAGAAATGAGAAAGTCCTTGAGTATAGGGAAAGAAAATAGAAAGACGATCAGATCATTGAAAGACAAAGAGGGTGAGTATTTATCAACAATTGAAGAGAAGGATGTCATAACCAATGGATTGAAGAAGTCTTCGAAGGATTATCAAGAGAGATTTGACAAAGAGGTGGAAAATGAAAATTCTGAACTAGTTGAGCTCAAAAAGAGATTTACACTGGCTGACAGCAAAGCCGCTGAATTTGATGAGTTCAAGAACAGTTCTGAACTTAGAATAAAAGAGTTAGAGAATCAGAATCGTGAAATTTCAAAGCTAGAGAAATCGCTAGAGTTGATGAAAATAGAAAAAATCAAACTCGAAGATTCACTTTCTTTGGTGCAAACAGAGCTAGAGGCGTTGAAATTAGAATCAGAAGACCATAAAGATAATAAGAACACCGAAGAGATTTTGAAGTCATTGAACGAAAAAACTGCTGAGGTTGATGATCTAAAAAATCAACTTTCTAAGCTAAATGATATTGTTGACAATAATTCAGAACATATGACCACAAATAAGGAGCTTCGAGAACAGATCCAATTATTACAAACGGAGCTTAAGTCAAGACCTTCTGAATCAGAGCTCAAGGAGCTCAGAGCAGAGATGGAACTGATTGATGAATTACGTAAAGCAGAATCTAAATCAAGAGATAAGGAAATCTACATTCTTCAAGAGAAGTTGAGCAACAATTCTACTCCTTCGAAAGGACTGGGACTCCATAGATCCTCTACAGTTTCATCACACGTATCCCAACTCTTGAGACCTACAGTGATCTCACAAGTCGTTGATGGAGAACTTCAAATCTATGTTCCGGAAAAGAAAGATCCTGCGAGTGGAAGGGACTTGTGGTGTGGACTCTGTGAAAGAGATGGCCATGACAGCATTGATTGCCCATACGAAAATGAAGTGTTTTGAGTAGATCAATTAATATTTTAATGACATTGATGAATTATTCAGTAGTTGCATGATTTTCTGGAGATCATATCTCCGTGCAGTTCCGGGGTCTTTTTTTTTTCAAGTGACTCAGTCGTAAAAAAAGTGAAATTGTTCGATGAGATAAACCTCAACGTTCCGAGTTTTATAATTCAAACAAGAAGGTCACTATGCCGTTCCCGTTACTTCCTGCCTTTAGAGTTACAAACAAGCTAGTTGAAAAGCTCTCCGGCCTTTCTGTTGTGGGCCGCGTTTTGCTCCAGCTGAAAGACGAGTCCGAGATTGAATTATTGAAGTCAAACAAACAGTATTTACAAAATTCAGAAGTTAACGTTGAGTTTGACACTAATGAAGTCGATGTTGCTAAGGTCATTGATTTATTGAACAATAATGTCTCCAAGATTTTGATCACTGAAAGTTCTTTGGAACAGTTCAAAACTAGTGGTATTCCAACTTCAAGAATTTCGTTGAAGTTATCAAATGTTGATCAAATCCACAAATACTCTGATTTGAAATCATTTGTTATCAAATATGATGGAAGCTCATTGGATCAATTGGAAAAAGCTACGAACAAGGGCGAAAAAGAAATTTTGATTGATATTGAACAACCACAAGTCTCTGTCTTGGAATCATTAATCTCCAAAGGGTTAGTTCCAATTATTTCTTCGGAGAAATTAACCACTGAGACATCAACCGATTCACAAATTTCTGTCAGCGACTTATTCATCAGCTCCTTAACCACTGATAGACCAGATGGATTATATGCCACTCTAGTCACCGATATTTACAACCATTCATTAGGTTTAGTCTACTCTTCCAAAGAATCAATCAGTGAGGCAATCAGAACAAAGACTGGTGTTTATCAATCAAGAAAGCATGGATTATGGTACAAAGGTGCTACATCTGGAGCCACACAAGAATTGATCAAATTAGACAAGGATTGTGACTCTGATTGTTTGAAGGTTGTTGTCAAACAAACCGGTGTTGGTTTCTGTCACCTGGAACAAGACACTTGCTTCGGTGATATTCATGGATTAACTAGATTGGAAAAAACTTTGGTTGATAGATTGGAAAATGCACCAGAAGGTTCATACACTAAGAGACTATTCACTGATGAGAAATTATTGAACGCTAAGATTAAAGAAGAAGCTGAAGAATTAACGGAGGCCATAACCAAGGAGGAAATCGCTTGGGAGGCTGCTGATTTGTTCTACTTTGCGCTGACAAGATGTGTCAAGAACGGCGTGTCTTTAGCTGACATTGAAAGAAACTTAGACTTGAAAGGTTTGAAGATCACAAGAAGACAAGGTGATGCTAAACCAAAATTCATTGAAAAGGAAGAAGCAAAACCAACTCCAGCTCCAGCTCCTGTGAAGGAAGAAGCCAAGAGCAACGAAAGAATTTTGATGGGTGTTGTAGACACTGAAACTGCATCTCCAGAGGAAATCGCTGGTGTTTTGAAGAGACCTGTTCAAAAAACTGCTGATATTATGAAATTGGTTCTTCCAATCATCGACTCTGTTCGTTCTAAAGGCGATGAAGCTTTATTAGAACTCACTGCTAAATTTGATGGTGTTAAATTAGAATCCACTGTTTTGAAAGCTCCATTTGATCCAAAACTATATGACATTTCAGAGGAATTGAGAGGTGCTATTGATCTATCCATTGAAAATGTTCGTAAGTTCCATGAAGCACAATTGCAAAACGAGACTTTGAGAGTTGAAACTCAACCTGGTGTCATTTGTTCAAGATTTTCAAGACCAATTGAACAAGTTGGTCTTTATGTTCCAGGTGGTACTGCTGTCTTACCATCAACTGCAATCATGTTGGGTGTTCCTGCACAAGTTGCGGGTTGTAAAGAATTAGTCATTGCCACGCCACCAAGAAAAGATGGTTCACTGTCTCCAGAAGTTGTTTACGTTGCTAACAAGATTGGTGCTCAAACTATTGTGTTGGCCGGTGGTGCTCAAGCTGTTGCTGCCATGGCTTATGGTACTGAAAATGTTCCTAAAGTTGATAAGATCTTAGGTCCAGGTAATCAATTCGTTACTGCTGCAAAGATGCACATTCAAAACGATACAACAGCTTTATGCTCTATTGATATGCCAGCTGGTCCATCTGAAGTTTTGGTCATTGCTGATGGTAAAGCTGATCCAGATTTCGTTGCAAGTGATTTATTATCACAAGCTGAACATGGTGTTGACTCTCAAGTTATCTTAATTGGTGTTGATTTATCAAAGGATGAATTAAAAGCCATTGAAGACGCTATCCATGAACAAGCTTTGAAATTACCAAGAGTTGATATTGTCCGTAAATGTATTGAACATTCAACCACATTATTAGTGAAGACCATGGATGAGGCTTTCAAATTATCCAACCAATATGCTCCTGAGCATTTAATCTTACAGATTGAAGAGGCTCCAAAATACGTTGATTTAGTTGACCATGCCGGTTCTGTTTTCGTTGGTGCTTACTCTCCAGAAAGTTGTGGCGATTACTCATCCGGTACCAACCACACATTGCCAACATATGGTTATGCAAGAATGTACAGTGGTGTCAACACGGCGACATTCCAAAAATTCTTGACAAGTCAAGATGTAACACCAGAAGGTTTGAAAAACATTGGCTTTGCAGTTATGTCTGTTGCTAAAGTTGAAGGATTAGATGCACACAGAAATGCAGTTAAAGTGAGAATGGAGAAATTGGGATTATTACCAGAGAATTTTGTCTAGAGAGTTGATCTTTCATTTACGATAGTACCGAAATAAAAGAAATAATCAAGAGCTCTTTAATTTATTTATAGAGAATTGAATTTATTTTTACATAACAATAATTATCAAGATAGTAGTCGTGTCTATAAACCGTGATCTTTCATTTCTTATATAATTTCAACTTATAATTTCAAAAGGCTTTCTAATTTACCAGTTGAGTTTAGAGATTGTAAATCTGAGTTACCACCAATGTGTTTACCACCAATGAAGATGTTTGGGACGGTGTTTTGTCCTGTAATTTCTCTCAAAGCGTCTTGAATGTCATCACCGTCTGGAATTTGGTCCAACTGTAAGACAGTCGGTTTGACACCAGCACTGGCTAAAGTACCTAATGTTGATTTACAGTAAGGACAGTATGATTTGGATGCGACAAAGACTGGGTTCGATTGGATGAGGGTTTGAACCTTGCTAACAATTTCTTTGGAGACGGCCATTTTGTGTTTTCTTGGTTGTGCTTGTGAGAACCTAATGAATAAAACTATGAAAAGAACAAGAACAGAGACTAAACCTAGCATAAAGTGCTGTTTATATACTCTTTGATGAAAGAATTTATAATCATTTTTCATTCTAGAAAAAAATAAGTAAGCAAGAGGTCACGTGTATTTGGTGCCTTTTTCACGTGACTGGGGAAGATAACGATCTCGAAAATGCTCAATGATCAATAAATCCCTTTTCTCGCTTAGGTGAACACACGAATTGAACAGGTTTAAAGCGAGAAATGGGGGTTTTTACAGATCATCCGCACACAGCGATAACTACGAAGATCAACACGATCATTGAGAATGATCTGGAGCCCGAGATTGAGATTCCTGATTTGTTGGACATCATTCAATTGCAATACTCAGGAGCCACCGAAGCTGCAAGAGCTATTAGAAAAAAATTGAAGTATGGTCAATTGAACGAGCAGATGGCCAGTTTGGACTTATTGAATGCTCTCGTTGCCAATGGTGGGAAAGATCTCATTGAGTTGTACAACGACAGGAAATTATTGGAAAGATTGAGAGAGACTGCCAATGATCCTAATATTAACACCAAATTGAGAAAGAAAGTTATCTTGTTGGCAATTGCTTGGAATGAGAACTTCAGTGATAGTAGAGCTCATGTGGGGATTGCCAAGTTGAAAAATCAACTTCCTAAAGTCAGTAAGAAGAAAAAACCTTCAAGAAGGAGTTTCATGGATGATGAGGCTTATAATAGTGATTATGACGATGAAGAGGAAGAGCAAGAAGAAGAAGTTTCTCAACGTGAACGCGATCGTGAAGTTCGTCCTCCTGCTGCTAGTAGATCCAAACCTTCCAAGTCGAACGCTGCTGCTAATAGAAAATACAACATTCCAACGATCAACCTTAAGAAAGAAGGGCCAAAAATTAAACTTCTCATTGCTGAAGCGTCAACGGCATCAACGGACTTGATCAATGCATTAAAGACAGTTAAACGTGATCGAGGTGAATTAGCCACCGATAACAGACGTGCTACCGTATTATTTGATAAGACAAGAATTATTAGAAGAAAGATATTGAAGTATTTACAATTGACTGATTCTGAAGAGTTCTTGGGCAGTTTAATCCATGCAAATGAAGAACTAGTTAATGCATTACAAAGATACACCGAATACTCCATGAATGATGACTCTGATGATGATTATAGTTCATTGTCGGAGAGTGATTCTGATGAAAGTGATTTGCAATCAGTGACTGATTCTTTGGCGAGCTCCATGATTGATGCACATGCAAACAGCAGAAGAAGACCTCCTCCCTCTTCAAGAAGAGCAGATAGTAGAGATGATAATCCTTTTGGAGATGTGAACGAGATTGACGATTCTGCAGATTGGAAGTGAATAACGGCTTGAAAAAGCGTGTCCTATAATATCTTAATTAATTTGCAAACTTGTAGATTGCTTCAATAACCATAAAATACTCACGAAAATATATGGTGGATAGATTGATGAAAGCAATTGAAATGAGAAAATGACTTAGTCGCCTTTGTGAGAGACATGAAGGAATTCAGCATCTCATTATTAATACAGCCATAGATATTATTGTTGTGCATTGTGCAGATAAAAAATAATGTTGCCCGAGGGCACCGGGAATCATCAAGTGGTATATTATAAATCAGTGAATTTTTGCCATCTTTCACTGATTTTCCCACAATTAATGAACAGATTGTTGCTATTCAAGTCTCAATTCCGTACAATGGCTAGCTACACTAAGAAAACCTTAACATTGAACCACACTTGTCTCAGAGTCAAAGATCCAAAGAGATCTGTTGAGTACTACACTAAAAACTTTGGATTAGAACTCATTCACCATCAAAAAATCCCAGAATTGAAATTCGACTTGTATTTTTTAAGTTATAACAAAGCTGTTGAAGGTTCTCCATTTGCTCAAGCTGGTGTTTTGGAATTGACCCATAATTACGGTACTGAAAATGATGACTCTTTCACCATCAACAATGGTAATGTGGAACCATACAGAGGATTTGGACATATTTGTATCTCTGTTGATAACATTGAAAAAGCAAGTGAAGTTTTATTGTCCAACGATGTAAAATTCCAAAAAAAATTGACAGATGGTAGACAAAAGAACATTGCTTTTGCCTTGGATCCTGATGGATATTGGGTTGAATTGATTGAGAATAAAATTAATTATAAAGAAAATGAAACTAGCACTGAATCTTACAAATTCAACCATACTATGGTTAGAGTTAAAGATCCTGAAAAGTCATTGAAATTCTACAGAGAAGTTCTTGGTTTGCAGTTACTCTCCACCAGAGAATACAAAGATGCTAAATTCAACTTATATTTCCTTGGTTACAACCATGATGAATCGTTTGTCGAAAATACATTGACTAGGGAAGATCAATCTAAACTTGAAGGTGTTTTAGAATTGACTTGGAACTACGGAACAGAAACAGACGCTGATTTTAAATACCACAATGGTAATGATCATCCTCAAGGTTATGGTCATATTGGTATTTCTGTTGACGATCCAGCATCTTTTACCAAAGAAATTGAAGAAAAATTTGGTGATGAGTTAACTTGGGGTTTGAAATTCAATCAAGGTAAATTGAAAAACATTGCCTTTTTGAAAGATCCAGACAACTATTCTGTTGAAATCCTTCCTTCCCATTATGACTTCCAATAAGGTATCTCTCAATAAATGATTTTTTACTATTCTACTCCACCTACCCTCTTGTAAAACAAACAACACACAAACAAAACGTTCATTTCATTAACAATATAGACATCGAAACACACTCATTTTTCTTCAGGTTTGAACTTCAAACTGATAGAGTTGGCACAATGTCTTTCATTCGTAGGAACATCATAACCTTCATTTTTAAATACATGTCCCACATGACCACCACAATTGCTGCACACCATCTCTATTCTCTCCATACCAAACGATTTATCCACAATGAATTCCAAACTTCCTGGTATTTCTTGATAAAATGAAGGCCATCCGCAATGTGAATCAAATTTGGTTGATGATTTGTAAATTGGAGAATCACAGCCTGCGCAGTTATAGACACCACTCTGTTTGTTGTTAAGATATTCGCCGGTGTTTGGGGCTTCTGTACCCTTATTTCTCAACACTGAGAACTGCTGAGGACTAAGAATCGCACGCCATTCAGCTTCTGTCTTTTGAAAAGGAAATTTACTCATTTTGGTGAGTCTGATTAATGATTGCTTCATTATTGGATTTAGGAGAAGCTAATATTTTTCAATTGCCACATAGAGATTTTTCACAATCTCATCGATTGGAAGTTTTGAGACTCATTGATTCAGAAAATTTTATTAATCATACAGAGTCACAACATGGCAGATCAGGACAAGTTCAGTGACTTCCCGACCACGATGAGCTGCACAGAGGCTTTTGATCAGCTGGCCCAGTGCTATTCTGTTGGTGGCCAGGTGAGAAATTATTACAGGTATGGAGAGATGAATGACTGTGTTAAAGAGTTGGCCAAGTTAAAGTTCTGCCTGTTTAACAAAGACCCAGTCAAGATCCAGAAGTTCCATAAACAGCTACTGGAAGAGAGAAAGTCGATGGGAAGTAGTGAGGATGTGTGGGAGCTACGATAGGGAATAATAGAAGGAATGAAAAATCGGTTAAATACAAAAAGTGTACATAGTTCTAAAAGAGATGTAAGATTGAATGAGAGTGCACACTTGGGAGGAAAAGGGACCTAGAATCTAGATAGATATATATTACAGTTTTCCACCGGGTGTCGCACTGACAGACCCGTTGAATTCAGCTTTTTGTCTTAGCATAATTGAAGGATGTTCACCTTTTTCTTTCAACTCTTTAAATATCATGACAGGCTTCTCATCAAGTCCCAATATTCTTTCCCTGTCACCATAACAGATAACCAAGGCGTAATTTCTCCAGTCATCGTTCAACTTGTGACGTTTTAGAGCTGCTTGTAGGATCTTGGAACATGGATCGTCTGAAGAGGCACGTAGTTGTTTCAATGGTTCAGAAACAGGGTGTTGTGGTTGTTGTTGGGATGAAGGGAGTGAGCTGGATGAGTTCAGTGGGGAGTAGCTCGAAGTGGATGATGATGCAGATAATGGTGGTGGGTTGTTGACCAGATGGATTGAATTTCTTTGAGATTTGGAATCTGAAGGCTTTCTTATGAGTGTCGAGTTCGCAGAGTCTTTAGGTGATGTTGTAGATGATGAATGGTGGGGTTGCTGATGGTGATACTGTTGCTTTTGGTGTTGTTGGTTCTTTGTAGGGGAAGTTAGGTTGAATGGTGATAATGTTGCATTTTTGTCAGGTGTTGGTAGGGGCTTTGAAACGAATGAGGAATTCTTGATCAGATCTTCCTTGAATTTGTTGAATTCATCAATTAATGAGTTTGAATTCTCTTCGATATTCGATTGAATTAGTTCGTTGATGTTTGTAATGATCTTATTTAACGTTATGAGTTCATTTTGATTTATACTACCATTAGTCGCTAATAATTTATTAATCTCCAACTTCAATTTGATCCTGTCTTTAACATCGATATCCATCTCTTTCAAATGCTCGTCTTTCAAGAAGGGCAACACTTCACCAGTGATATTATTCTCAGTAAATTTTCTAATTAAATCATAATCAAACTGTAAGTTTATGAGCCAGTCTTCAATCTCGAGCAATGTCCACTCAGTAAAAGTCGTAAGAGAGGAAGGACTGTCGCCTGACTCTGTAATTATCGTGCTGTCATCTGCAATACTCGTGGAGGTTTCAGCCATTTGAAACTGCTGTTCGACTTGGGAGCTGATATTGAATTGATTTATTATGGGTAAGTGGTATTTTCCGTAGTGGGGCTTAAAACAAATGTCAAATCGCGGAAGTATTTTTAGAGTGAGACTTGGTGTTGTAAAAGAGAGCGACTAGAGATTGAATATTGAAAACAAAAACACACGGAACCAGAAGATCAACAATTAGACGAGATGACTACAACTGGTGGAATTATCGATAATCAGTTTGTTTAATTTTATTTTTCAATCAAAAAGTGACTTATAATTCATCATGAACTTCTTTGACTGGTGCTTCAATGGAATCACCATCAACACCGAAAGAGCCGTGAGTCTTGACGAATTCAATCAAAGAGTCCAAATCTCTACCACCTTTGTGAACGATTGGGTTTTCTTTGTCGTTGGCTGGATATAGAATCAAAGTTGGGTATCCTTTAATATCAACAGAAACATCATTCAAAGTGGCATCAACTTTGGCAATAACGACCTTGTCTTTAGTGCTTTCATCATTTTGGTAAAGATCGGCTAATTCTTCCCAAGTTGGAGCCAATTTTTTACAGTGCCCACACCATGGAGCGTAATATTTGACTAAAACGTCTTTAGTTTCATCATTAATTATTTCATCATGATTTTTACCAACGATTTTGAAAACGTTAGATTCTTGAACTTCTGGGATTTCTTCACTTTTAACAATAGCTTCAATTTCACCTTCCAAATATTTACCAAAGAAAGTTTCAATTGCAGAATCAGTTAATTCTTGAGTTTGTGGTAAAGCATATTTCTTGTTTGTTTTCAAATCATGAACAACAAAAGCTGGGAAATCTTGTTCAATGTTCAAGTTTTCTGCATGTCTACCATATTTGGAACCATCGATAGAGACGAAGTTGATTTTACCTCTTGTGCCTTTCGCTAATTTAACAATAACTTCTTCATATTGACTTCTTTCTTCTGGAGTGTTGTAGAATAAGTAAGCCAATGGTAATTCAGCAGTTGAATACATTTGGAAAGTTGAACCATCTAATTCACCAAAGTATGGAACAGATTCAATTTTCAAGAAAGATTTCAATTCTTCGGCATCATCTGCACCTTCATAAACAATTGGTTCTTCAGATCCAGATAAGAATAAAAAGATTTTATCAGCACCGTACTTTTCAACAAATTCTTTGTTGGTAGTTTGGACAAAAGATTGGTCATCTCTGTTACTACTGGCAACAGCGTAAAAAGTTTCATTTTGACCAACCCCAGTTTCAACAACGGAAACGTCAGAATCAGCGATAAATTGATTCAAAGCATCAGTTTCATCAATCAATGAAACAGCTGGCAATGCTTGCTTGTTCATGTAGCTGACGATACCATCTGAAGATCTTGGACCTTCATAATCAGATGGAGATTCAGCAGAACCTCTAAACACTTTTAAAGTTGGATATCCTCTAATACCTTGAGATTGACATAACTCTTCTTCTTCAGTACAATCGATCTGAGCCAATTTGATATTTTTTGGTTCCAACTCGTCAGCGGCAGCGGCAAAGTTAGGACCCAAAGCTTTACAATGGCCACACCATGGGGCGAAGAATTCGGCTAAGACCAATGGGTTTTCAGACAAGAATGAATTGAAGGTGTCAGTAGTCAACTTGACGACGGCGGAGTTTGGGTCGGCAATGGCCTCGCCATCAGCACCAGCTGAGGCAACAACGGCAAGCAAAGTAGAGAGAACGGACACGGACAAAGAGCTGAAGAACTTCATTTGATTGGGTGGCAAATAATTAAGTGGGAGGATTGTTGTTTAGAAAATGGACACCTTTAAATAAATCAAATCTGAACACGTAAAGAAAAATCGTCGCGAAAATTAATAAGCATTGTTCGTATCAATAGTAGACATTGACTAATCACCATTGAATAGAATGAGAGCCTCGTTGGTCAGACTCGCCAAACCCCGCAGGCCCGTACGCGACACACAGCCGCTGCTCCCACCACTGGCTCTGTACCGCCGGATCCTGCGTGCCCACACGCTTCTACCACCGGCCCAGAAAGAGCTGGGAGACTTGTACGTGAAGGAGGAGTTTAAGGCCCACAAGAACACAGACAACCCTTTGTACATCGTGGGCTTCCTCACTAGTTGGCAAGACTACCTGGGGCTCATCACCCAGGGAAAGTGGAGCGAAGGCTCGATGACCGCTGAGCAGTTGAACAAGATGAGTCCGGAACAGGTGAACCAGTTGTACGAGTTGATGAAAGAAACACAAAGGTTTCACAAGGGCGAGACAGAGGACGAGGATAAATAGCCCTCTTATTTACCAAATTGCACATAGTTATATGATTAAGGTCGTGATTTTGTAGTTTATATCGATAGTTATAGTCTGTAACAATATTATCGATAAAACGATGACTATTAGCGACTAACTACCATAATTTCATTTGAAAATGATGGTTGTATGGTTAAGCTGGTTGTAGTGTCTGTCACTCGCCAGGCATATTACAGTTAACTAGTTTGCTCAATCTCTTTTTGCCGCTAGGAGTGACTTTAAATAGACAAAATCAATATGCAATGCCCATATGTAGAGGTAGCAATAGATAGTACATCTAATCTAAGAATAATCTAATTTATACTATTTTGTTTTACTTCTTCTAAACAATGATTCTCATCCTCTAATTATAGAACCCAACACCTATATATATCAGTACTCATACGAGAACCCTTTCATCCACTCTTTGGTACATCCATTACTCTCACCTTTCAAATATTTAATCACAGCATCACCCCAAAGTGGCTTTCTCTTGTATTGTCCCACACTCCATTGCATTCCTTCGATGGCATCACATAGTTCCTCCCTTTTGATTTCTTCCCTGATTTCACTCATTTTGTAAATATAGGTTCTTATCGTGAAGACAATAGCACCAGATTTAGGTAATCTTGTCAAAACTTGTCTTTCTGATCTGAAAAACACTTCGTTGTCAAAATCCAAATCATCCGGGTTCAACGCTTCCATTTCTTCATCTTCTTTAGCCTTACTGTCGTCCCCCATAACTAAGATCTTGTTATGCACTTGAATACTCCAATTATTTCTTCTAACATAACTGTATGGTTTTAACTTTGTAAAGAACTTATTCATTGGGGATTGTAATTTGGTTCTATATTCAGGAACAGGTTCGTGAATTGCAGTGATTGGTTTGTTGAATTTAGTCAATGGATCAAAACCAGCTGCGAATGTAAAACATCCACTTCTGAAAACGTACTCGTCTTCTCCAGGAAGCAAAATAATGTAGTCTTCCTCCAAAAATGTATTTAGATACTTGTTCAATTGGTTGATGTCCTCACCAACGGCATATGGGTCAACAGGCAGGTATTCGTCTCTGATCAAATTATGAATCATGTCACCTTCGATCTTGAACCATTGAGGGTATCTATTGACCATGAAAGTGGTGGCCATCTCATAAAATTCAATGGTAGCGTCCTTGGCTCGAGGATCATACAGCACTAGATGATCACCAACTCTGTCGTACAACCCTTTACGAAAATCGGTACGAGCTTTATAAGTGTCCTCGACCAGAAGCCACTCTGGTGCCGAGAGGTTGTTGATGCCCATAACGAGCTTGTATTCACCTTTTTTGAACGGTCTGTACTTAATAGGAGGGATGCTCTGCCAGTCCTGTGTTGGATCTGGAGGGATCACCGTGCCAAACAAGTCCTTGACCTTGCTGGTGATGTCGGTGTCCTTCGATGCCGATGCTGATGGCTTTGATAGTCTGTCTCCAGAGAAGAGCTTGTAGAGCACGAGTGCGAGCACTGGCAGCGTGACCGTCTTGGACAGCAGCGTGTCGGCTAGTTCGGTGAGCGTGGACTGCATTGATGTCTATTGTTAGCGACTCGCGAGTGTGGAGGGTCCTGGGTGGTTAAACGGTATTTATACTGTGGATCGCTGAGGCTTTCTTATCGCGGCGATGGGCGCCCGTTTCCGAAAGAGGGAAAATGACGAGCGCTCAACGGTTGTACGGTATGGGGCTCATATTTGTTATAGTGGTAAGAGTCAAGTCTCAGTAGAAGCTCGAGTGAGACTTGAGTGTGAAGCTACTGAATGGTTTACTTATTCAAAGATTGGCTTTATTGTTGATGTCATGTACTGTGGATCACATGATAATGACCAAAACTGAAAAATTACGCTCCTTTTCTGGCTTAACTCCATAACCAAGATGTCACAAAAACAGCAACTCATATCGTACTACAGACAGTTCCAACGACTGGCCAAGCACATTCCCAAGCTGAAGTATAGGGGCTTGTACAGAAGGTACCTGAAGCGGAATTTTATAGAGGTTGGTGGTTCATACAGTGAGAGAAGAGGTATAATCCTGTCTCTTGATCAATGTGAGAACAAGGACGGTGAGATGAATGAGAGCGAATACATGTTAAGCACAAGACTGCCCAGAACACTAGCATTTGTTGAACAGTCAGTGGAGTACGAAAAGAATGAGTTGCATTCCACAATATTTAAAAATTTGTTAAAATTTGAAGAGTCAAAAGTCAAATATCTTGAAAAGCAAAACAAGAAGACTAATAAGAAGCCTATTTTCAATTTTGACAAATTACAACATTTAATGAGTGTTCAAAATATCGGGGAGAATAAAGATGAATTGATGAGTCTCAGGGAGACCGAGAGGTTGATAATGAGATTAAATGAAACTGAAGGGTTGTGTTTATAATTTTCGTCATCTGAAAAAGATGAAGTAAAAGAAAGAGGTTGCCTACGTCAATAGTCTTAATTAGTATTAAATAATATTAGTATAAAGTTTTTTTAATGTGAGGGTATTGTGGGTATGCCAGCCTTTAGATTCTTGTCCTTTCTATTCAGCACAAAAATGATATTAATGCACCCATGAGGCTTTTAACAATGTATTAGACAACATTATGAATAAAAATATAAAAATAACACAAAACACTTCTTTATGTGCCCACTCTAAGTCAAGACAAATGCGTATTTGGAACGGCTTCTAATCTTCTTACCATATTTATAGAACAAGAAAGGAACAGGAACTAAAGCGAAACCGACACAAGCTAATAACAAACCTGCCCAGTTGGTACCCATGTTGTGGAACATTTGAACAGCAAATAATGGGAAAGCACAAGCAGCGGCAGATCTTAAGAATGTGTTACCAGCTAATGCAGAAGCGGCAAAAACCAAGTATGAGTCAATGATGTAATTAATGGAACTGTTAAAGATGGTAATTAAACCGAAACCAATGAAAATACCAGAAGCAGTTGGAGCCATCCAATGAACAGTTTCATGATAGTTACCAGTCCAAGTGAACCAGAACAAACCAATTGGGAAGACAATAGAACCAGGGAACAATGGATGAAGTCTCGCTTCTGGGGCAGGTTTACCACCGTTGGCGGCAACAGCTCTTAAATAGAATCCTTCAGAGTAATAACAGTACATACCACCGAAAACCATACCTAAAGCTAAAGCCAAATATGGAAGTTGTGCAACACCTGGTTTCATCTTATAACCTTCACCAAAAACGATTGGATAAGCTGATAACAACAAGTAAAGAATACCATAAATAAAAGCATTGTAAGCACTGATCAAGAAAATAATTGGTTCCTTGAAAAGCATAATTAATGGTCTTGTCAAGTTCTTTTCAACAATATCTGACATAGTCAATTCGAATTCATCATGTGGAGCATGAATTAACCAATTACCTGTTCTCTTTTTGATTTCTTGTGCTTTATTGACCAAAATAATTGGATGATGTGTTTCTTCAGTGAACAAAATAATCAAAACTAAACCAGCAGCTCCCATGATACCAGTAATATACTCAGTCCATCTCCATTTTAGATAAGATGCAGCAATGAAAGCACCTGCAACAGGGGCAATAATAGGCATTGCGAAAACGGTCATTGAGAAAATGGTAATTGCTTTACCTCTAGTACGTCCATCGAATAAATCGGCAAAAGCAGCAGGAACAACAACTAAAGGAGCAGCACCAATCATACCACCAAACGCCCTAGATAGCAGAACAGTCTGTAAATCTTTAGCAGTGGCACATGCAAATTGAAAAAGTGTGAAACCGAAGCAACTCAATATTAATATCACTCTTCTACCGTATAATTCAGACAATGGAGCCCAAACAACAGGACCAGTAGCAAAACCTAAAACGTAAAAAGAAATACCTAGCGTAGCAACAGTTCTACCAACTTTGAATTCATGTGCGACTTCAAGGATAGCAGCGGAGAAAATAGAAGAACCCCAAGCAATTGTTGCAGTGTTAATACCAATAACAACACATTGAATGAATTTCTTCTTCAATGGCCAGTTATGAGGATGTATTGGGTCATCTGGACCATTGAATGATACAGTATATGGTTCAGGATCTGGGAAATCCAAAGGAAGTGTCTTATTCAAACCCATTGATGGTAATGGAGTTTTATAAGTTGCATCAATTTCTTTAGGTGTACCAGAAGATGTTAAAACTTTGGACAATTTTCTAGAGACATCGGTATTTGACTCAAGTCTTTTCAATTCGTTTGAATCAACTGCATATTCTTCTTCATCATCAGCAGCTGATTGACTTTCAAGATCCACACCATCTTGGGTGAATGGCTCGGGCACGTCGGCGTCGTCGCTACTAGATGAGGAGGATTGTGTTTGCTTAGATACAGGAGTCTCTGTATTTTGAGTGAGGGTATCTGGGACCTCATCAGCAATTGTATCCCTTGTGTTCTCAGACATTGTTGAAAAGTATCTGATTATATCAAGCAGGTAAATTGGCACAATTTCAGATTTGGGGGGATTATAAAGCTTTATATCGTTTTTTTTTTTTTTTTTCTTTTTTCTTTTTCCTTCTTTTTGTTTGTTTTTTGATGTAATTTGTAAACAAAAAGGACGGAGAATGTTCCCAAAGAAGAAAGTCGGGGATGATGTAGCCGAGACTTCTTACTACTTACTTAGACCGAAAGTTTGGTTTTGACACATAACGGCCAAGTGAATTATATAATCAAGGAGAAGAGTAACTGAGTGTAAGTAGTAAGTACACTGTAGGGAGTAGACACTTATTGTGTAGAGGCCATTGATTTAGCGAGAGCAATTGGGTTATTAGATGGTAATTTAGGAATCAGTGAGGGAATGTCGATAGATGAATCATGAGTAGCAAGTACGTTCGGATTTAAAAATTTTGAAGTTCGAACGGCCGGAGATAATTTAGGCTGAAAAAAATTTTAGCGAATGAGAATTTGTGGGAAGCTTGGTATATTTAGATTAAACTTGATGGTGTCTGGGTTTTATGTCAAACTTTAACCCAGGACTTCGCCATGTTTAGGATGAAATCTTTGAAACTCGGTGTTCTTTGAAACTCGGTGTCTGTTGTGCCGAAAATCAGTAAAGATGTGAGTGAACGCTGGATTTCAACTTCATCAGTTCATATATTAATTATTCATCAATTCTGACAAATCTGTTAAGCAAGGTTTGAACTTTGGGGGCAGTGCTAAAATAGGTAACCGCCCGGGTCCTACTAGTTATTATAACTTTAGCTGATTTATTTATCCTAGACTGCGTCTAATTATAACAACGCACATTACGCAATGGAGAAATCTGGTTGCTTATAATATCCGGTGTATTTAAATTGAACCCTAAGATCCCCTACCTTTCTAAAGAAGGTTGACTATGTATACGGTATACACCACTCAATGGGGAAACTGAATGGAGACAATTTTAAGAGGTCGAGCAGATAGCAATACTTAGTTAGTAGCTAGTACTCACCCCATTGATCAATTTGATTAAATCGTATATTTGAATTGATAGTTGATTGATGATTCATGAAGTTGAAGGACAAGACGATCTAGCTATGTATCTCCTGCTCCGACTCCTATCATTACCTGATCTCCGGTTGCAGTTTGCAGATTTTTTAGTGATATTTTACAAGTCCACCCCTACACCAAGGTTAAAGCCCTACTTTTTTTTTTCATATCCTGAGTTCGTCGATCCAATGAAATAACTTGAAAAAAAAAAACCAAAAAATTCAGTTGACCTTCATCTCTTTTATTATCAAGTTTATTGTTTTTTGTAAATCACAGAAACAATTCGTTACAGAAATTATGAACAGTATGTTTACCCACACCGTTTGACAACCTCACAATCAGCGACATCCATATGGTTTCTAGAACCAATTTTATTCACCCCTTTATTTGTTGAAAGATTTTTTATGATGAATGATAAACACAGACCTGTACTGATTACTAAATGCAGATATGTTTTTGCCTTAACTGACTAAAGTCAACAATGGGATGATTTATGTGGCTTGATAGGGGTCGTTTCCATCTTTGCAGTTTGGTTTTGATACTAACTAAAATCCTACAGTTTTTAATTAATTTACTAGGGAGTAAAATTCTTGATGTATAGAGTTATTTTTGAATGTTTATAACCTTTTGACAAGAGATTGACTATCGTAGAAAATAATGATATTGTCTATACCCTCTTTATGTATTATGTGACCCGTATCCTATGTGCTTTGTCAAGTTATAATCCCAATTATTTTTATGCTGTTTTTTTTTTTCTCACCAAATTTTATGCTCGCAGTTCAACCAGGTGTTGCTTGTCAGCAATGTTAGCCTTGCCTCAAATTCAAATTCCGATTAAACTACAACAAGAATATATTAAAACGTAATAGATTTAGATTTGATGATACATGAATAACTAACTATATACCAATAATTTATTTTTTAGCAGTTAATCTTCTTAAGTAGAAAGCTAATTCTTCACCTTCCAAGATGTATCCATCAGCTCTACCGGATTGACCTGGTCTTGAAGAGATGACAGCGTACAATCTACCAGCGCTGAATTGAGATTCGACGGTAGATTCAATGTTAGAAGCAGATTCTCTAGCAGCTAATTTTCTTTCAACTTTTCTAGATTTGGAAACAACTTCTTCTTCATCTTTTTGACTCTTCTTACCTAAAACTTTACCGTAGTGGGTTTCGAACCATTGTTTGAATGGGTGAGCATCGATTTGAACAACAGCAGATTTGGTTAAGGTGTTGGTTCTAACCAATTCATTGTTAGATGGATGGTAGACGACACCGACAATTCTGGTTTTTCTGGAGATACCTTCAGAACCCCATGAGAAGTTACCGGTTTCAACTCTAAGAGCTCTGAACTTTTGGTTACCACCTCTGGTTCTAACAGTGTGAATTCTTTTAGCACCGATCTTGGTGTTAGCACCTTGACGACCTAATTCGAACTTTCTCTTCTTTCTGTATTGGGCTCTTTTAGCACCAGTAGCTGAACGCTTGTGACGAGAATCACGAGAAATACCCATTTTGACTCTATTGAAAGATAGTTAGTATGAATGTTCTTGAGTGAAAAGATTTTTTTCAATGGAATATTTTTTCTCAGCAGAAAGGAAAAAAGAAAAGACTGAACGAATTGCTGTATGAATGGAAGTTTGAATGAAGTGAATTGAACTTAGTGTAAATATGATTGTAATGTAACTCAGTTGATATTCGTCAGAAGTTTTCTAATTCATTTATGAGATTCTGTATTTCTGGTCCGTAAAATTTGCCAACTATGATGAAACAGCCAGGTCTTGAAATCTTGCGTGTCTATAAATGATGTATTCCAGACGTGAGCCTTCTTCTTTGTTCTCTTCTCCTGCTTTTCTGAATCATATATCCCGCTAGTTGAACTTACTAAAAAGTGTTTGTGGATAAGTTGGTGAAGTGTTAAAACAAGTAAGATTCTAAACAAATTCTATTTTTCATAGAGTCAAAGGAAAAAAAAAACTGGATTAGGCTTATGTCATCCAAATTCGAGAGAAAAATGTTTTTTGATCAGGGACGCAGTTTCGCGAATTGACGCGTCACAGAGAAAGCCCTATCAGGAGGCACGTGATGTTACGTTACAGAAGCTTTCCCCTAATAGGAGGGTGACTTTTTCGTTTCTTTTTTTATTTTGGCACAATTAAAATTTATTCGAGAAGATGATTCGAATAAGATATAGTAAAGTTGATTACTCGAGGTTGATACTTTGATTGTTTAGCTTGACAATGTCGTACTATGACCAGATCGAGATTGAGGACATGACGTTCGACCCTGTAACGCAGTTGTTCACTTATCCTTGTCCATGTGGGGACAGATTCGAGGTGTTCATCGATGACTTGCAGGATGGTGAAGATGTGGCAGTTTGCCCTTCCTGTTCGTTGATGGTGCAAGTGATATTCGAGCCAGAAGACTTAGAGGAGTACTATGCTGAATTAAAGGATGGTCAGGAGATGGCCTCTGCTATCGCTGCTTAAGTTGTATCTACTTTATCCGTGTAACAATTATGGAGTTGAGATGAGATGAGATGAGGTTCTAGGTGAGACGACGGTTAGTCTGCAAACCGCCTTATTGACAAAGCATTTAGTACAGTGATTATCTCGTATAGAATGTGCTACCTTCGGGAGCACATGGGAACATTTTTTTACTGAGCCGGTCCACGGTTCCCGATTACACATCACTATCTCATTCACAAACTCACTCCATTTTTGTTCGTTGTTTGTTCGTTGTTTGTTCGTTTTTTGGGTTTTTAAAAGGTTGTTTCAAAAAGAGACAAAAGCAAAATGGTGTTTCAAAAAATGTTTAGGGTCCCATAATGTATTTAATGTATTATTTAATTTGCAAAAAGCCAGTAGTTCCATCAACATAGAAATTTGATGTCTTTTAACAATAAGCATTGAGTGACTAAAAAATATGCGTCAAAATCGGCTTTATCTCAAGAAAAAGAAAAACAATCAAATATAAATTTGTTAAACCTCATCTTCAATTCTTCCTCCCAATTACTTCCGCCCAACAAGCGCCTTATCAGATACACAAACATATACGATGTCTGAACAAACTCCAGAACAACTGAAATCATCCCTTCTTCTTCCGGACACTCCCGCCCCACCGGCAATCAAAGACGAACATGTTAAGCTCAAACGAGTTGCCCGTCCGTTAAGACATGTCCGTAACATTCCTACCAAACGTGTGGTCTTCTTCTCCAAGCACAAGCCTCCACAGTTCACCTACGAATTGCCTATCTCGTTGCCTATCAACCCTAAACATGTTGTTGTCCAAGTTAGAGCGGTTGGATTAAACCCGGTTGATTTACAAATAATTAACTCATATTCATCAAATTTCAACAAGGAAAGAGGTCTCGGAAGAGAATTCGCTGGTGTTATCACTCATGTTGGCGGTAAAGTTGCGGCAAGTGAATGGAAAGAAGGTGATGAGGTTTGTGGGGTTTATTTCCATCCTAATGCATTGGGGACTTTGAGTTCGAGTATAGACGTTGATCCGTCTGTTGATATAATCAGCAGAAAACCAAGTGGACTATCTTTTGAAGAGTCAGGTAGTTGGTTGTTTTCATTCGGTGCTGCTTTTCAATTATTAGAGAAAGTTAACAAATATGATAAGTTGACTACGGAATCCAATGTTTTGATCAATGGTGGTTCTTCATCTGTTGGTCTGATGGCCATTCAAATTTTGCAAAAATATTACAAAGTGCAGTCCATTACCGCAATTGGGTCAGGCTCAGCTAGAGATTTAGTTCACAATGCCGGTGCTAAGTTATTCATTAATTACAGGGTTAATCCAGACATCTCCAAGGTCTTATCATTATTAGTGACGACTGGTGTTTACAAAGATTTTGATGATGATGGTCAACCTATTGAAGTTCGTGAGGTTCCTGCAAAGAAATTCGACTTAGTGATTGATTGTGTTGGTGGTTATGATTTGGTTGCTAGTACTGGTAAATATATGAGATCTAGAGGTCAATACGTCACATTAGTTGGGGATAAAAAATTCGACCATTCCAAAGATATTTACAACGATTGGAATTCTGTCTCAATGAATGCAAGAAGTGCATTTAGTTTTTCATGGGGTTTGAGTTATTGGAAATTTTACATTGATTTAAACCCAAAAAATAAAGACTGGGTCCAAACTGGGGTTGATATGTTGGAAAATGAAGAGATTGTTAATTTTATTGCAAAAACTTATGATTGGACTAAGTTCAATGATGCTTTGAATAAATTGAAAACTGGTCATTGTCATGGAAAAATTGTTTTAAGAGTCGAGAAGTTTTGAAATTTTGTTTGTATATATGGGTTGTCGTTCGCTAATTAATATCTAATGTATGAAGTCTCCTTTGTTATATCTACAAAACCTGTATAAATCATTAATCATAGTCTTCAATCCGTTATATAAAAGTCATCTCTTTGAATATCGATTTGATAAAAAAAAGTTTAGTAACAGGGTTTTCATCGGAGTAAGCGTCTATTTGGCGATTTTGAAAAATCCCAACACTAATGCGATTCCAAGAATATAATACACCCAGTGTGAATATGTGCTTCCAACTGAACCAATTGGCGTACCTCTGTTCAGAGCGTCCAAGTATCTTATTCTGTCCTCCGGATCTAGTTTAGTTAAATCAATGCTAGAACGTGATGAATTCTGATTCTTCAACAATTCCTTCTGCTGTTCCTCTTTTTTTCTCAACAAAGATTCCTCTTCTAACTTCTTCTGCTTCAACAAATGCTGGTTCTTCACCAGCTGATCAGGGAACTGTTCCTTGAACTTTGAATTCTTTTCAGAATTCCATTCCATACTGGCTGCTGCAAACTTCTTCTTCACGTCGTCAGTAGTTTGTATACTACCAGTAGTTGGTTCATTACCAGTCATGAAACTTAATAACCCGTTAAGAATAGTAGATACGTTCCAGGCTGGATTCCATAAATCTGGATGGAAATCACTCATGGATAAACATAACCTCGTATTTGTCTGAAATCTTCCATTTGGGGTAATCATTCTAATGGCTGGAGGTTTGAAAGGGTACTCATAAGTGAAAGTCAAAGTCCCATGGTACTGTCCACCTTGGTATGGTGTGTCTTTAGGACCCTCTATGAGATAATGCCATTCCAAGATATTGGACTCTGATGGGTGGGCTGTAATGTATGGGGGGCTGTTCTCGAGAAGAGATTTGTACTCCTTAGTGAGTCGCTTGTGTGCTGCCTTTGTGGCCATGTTAGTGATTCGATTTGATGAGCTTTTGGCCTCAAGTTACCTAACTTCAGCACTTTATAAAACTAGTATTAATCTTAATGGACACACAAATCATAATTGAATTTGTTAACATGGAAATTCCGGGGTCATACTTAACCCGGAATTCGTGATTTGTGAACTACGGCCTACAGATCAACTTCATAGTCAATCAATGCATTAAATTAGAGTAGAAGGGTCCAGAATATCGTAGTTAAGAGACTTCTACCTCTAGATCAATTACATCCTTTACAAGTTCCTTCTGTTTTTTCTTTGATTTGTGCCTCTTCTCTTCATGAGAGTCATCATCTATGACAATAACTTCTGAGGGATTCTGTTTTCCTGCTGAGCTTGACTTTGAAGAGCTAGAATCCAAATCAACCACCTCTATAGAATGAATCTTCTTGTGTGATTTGATCAGTCTTTTCGGAGAGGAAATTTTAGACAGAAACTCTTTTGTTTTAGAGTTTTTTGGCGATTTAATGACAACAGGTTCGGCAACTTGCTTAGGAGCAGGCGGTGTTTCCGGCTTAGGAATAATTTCATCAATCTCTTTAATCATGGATCTTCTGGTTTTCTTTCCTTCTAGGACAAGTTTGTTATCTTCCAAAACATCAGGAAAGATCTCTTTGAAAATTTTATTAGATTCAGTATTCCACCTCAACGAGTCTTTAGCAAACTCTTCCCTTTCTCTCACACTTGACTTTATCGCACCGGTTGTTTGATCTTCACTGTTCATAAAACTTAGTAATCCATTCAAAATAGTAGAAACATTCCATGCTGGGTTCCACAATTCTGGGTGATAATCACTCATGGATAAACATAATCTAGTATCCGGCATAAATTTTCCATTTGGAGTGATCATTTTGATGTTAGGTGGTTTGAAAGGGTATTGTGTCGGAAAGATCACCGTGCCGTGGTATTGCCCATCTTCGTATGGAGTGTCCTTAGGACCATCAATGATGTAGTGCCATTCGAGAATATTGGATTCTCTAGGACGTGCGGTGATATAGGGAGGCGAGCTAGCCTGAAGCGCTTTGTATTCCTTCGTGAGACGTTTGTGTGCAGCTTTGGATGCCATTTGCGAGGTGTATAGGGCCTGAAGTTTAGTGCTTATGTTGATTATCTTTTTTTTCCCCTAAGCATCAGTTTTATACCCGAAGTGGATTTGACACAATTTGACTTAAAGTGCTCATCATGAGAACGGGCCAAAATATAAACCGGGTCATAAATGAGAAGAGATTCCGGATATAATTCCAGTTGTAGTCAGAAGTTCGCCAAAATTCCAAGAAGGTGATTCAATGCCAAAAAGTAGTTAGTGACTGATGATGATCATTGGCCAATTAAATAGGTAATGAATCATGCATGTATCTATATATTACCAATTAAGGGAAGGGAAGGTGATACTACAATTAATATAACTATAATAATAAATTTTATTGTTCAAAAGAACTAACAAATAGTCTTATATGCAAAATGTGAAACCAATGTGAAAACCCAAAAAATTAATCAATAACTAGTTTTAGTGGAAATATGATAACATAACCAAGTAACCAAAACTAGCAATGAAACGAACCAAGAAGAAAAAAATAACTCATGAAATAATAAAACGTGCCCGAAGGATGATGATCAGACTTAACAGTGGACTAAGTTAACAATTTCTAAGTGGATTGGAACACATTGTTCACCAATGGTTTCATCGTATAAGTTGTAAAAGCTTCCGGACAAACATTGGTAGAAGACATCACTGTCACCTAAAGCCAAGTTACCTTCTTCAGTGATAGACCAACCAGCAGCGTAAATAGAACCAGCTTGTGGTGGTGGACCATCGAATTGGAATTGTCTGTTGGAAACAATAGCACCAATTCTACCAGCAGAGTCTGTTAAGACAGTGTCTTTCAAAGTGATGGCTAATGATTCTCCAGTTAAACAAGATTCTGGTAAGTTTTCAAATGTGATTTTGCCAGTTGGAACTGGTTTAGCAGATTCAGTAGCTTGGATTTGACCGTCGGTGATTTGAGAAACGACAGCAGCGGTAGAAGTGGCTTGGATTTGACCATCACCGATTTGGGAAACAACTTGGGCAGATGGCTTTGGAGAAGCAGTAGTTAAAGTAGCTTGGATTTGACCATCGTTGATTTGTGAGATAACTTGGGCAGTGGTTTTTGGAGCACAAGCTTCAGTGACAGTAACAGTGACAGTCTTTTCAGCAGCAGTGGCAGTAGTAGCTTGAATTTGGCCATCAGCAATTTGGGAGACAACATCTCTTTTTTGGATAGAGGAAGATGCTGAAGAAGTTGGCTTTGGAGCTAAAGAACCAGTGGTGATTGGAACAACGGCAATACCGAAAGTAGTGTCGTAGTCTTTGTGGTTAGCAGTTGGAATAGCAGCAGTTGGAGTTAAAGTTTCCCATGGCTCAGATGGAACATATGAAGCTAAAGAAGTAGCGATCAAAGAAGCAGAGATGACAGATTTTTTGTATTGCATTGTGAGTGAGTGATAAAAAATAAAGTTGTAGTGAAAGAATTCAAAGAACTTGTTATAAAGAAGAAAAGAAATTAAGAAAAGATCAAAACTTTGGATATTTGATCTCCTTTTATAATAATTTTACTGTCAGATCAAAAACTAAAAATAGAAGCGGATCATTGATCTGAGTTTTCTTCGCTGGTTATAATAAAATTAACTTTCCACGATCCAAACGTCAAATATGCATGTAATTAATCCAAATTGGGAAATAATGCGTTAGCGAATTACCGGATCGGGAAAAAAGTAAACAAACGAGTTAAGAGGCTGGTTGATCTTCAATTGAAAATCTGCGACCGTAGGGTTCTAAAATTGGGAAGGCTGGTGACAATAGATCACTAAGAGTCACAAGCATGCAAATCATGATCCGACTTTTTGGGCAGAATCTATCAATGTGGTGTGCTTGTTCATTGGGAGAGGTAGCAATGTTGGAGAAGCTAAGCCTGTCTATTACAGTAATATCTCTACGTAATTGAACTATCTTTCTGAGCAAACATTCTTCATTGGTAGGCTAATTTATTGATCCAAGCCTTTTATGATTTTGTTAGCTGATCGATCTACATTTCGCACCTTGAAAGCTGGTACTTCATAATCAAAAGTTACTAAAAATAAGTATTTCTCTAAACTCTGGGGAAAAGCATGTAAGCATGTTCGTTGAGCCTACTATGATATCATCATGATCCGAGTCTCACGTGTATACTGCACAGGAAACAATATTTCTTGAAGATGCATGAAGATTATCGACCGCATTAACGATTCAATCAACAACTAGAAACTTTCCAGCGTACTGAACCTAGGCTACACACTCACTGCTCAAAGATGCCCATCTAGGAAGGATAGACTTTGAAAACGGGATCTAGCCACGAAACCCTTTTGGTCCCACCCCAACGGGTAGCTTGCGGATCATACTATCTTGGCGTGTGAGATCAGATCAATTTAAACAAGCAAGCCATGATCAATGAAAATTGACCAGCATGTTAATTATTCTGGATGTATCGGGGAATGAAGAATGAAGAATACTTCCATGTTACTGCGCCTCGTCTACGAATCTACGACACAGGGGTAATGCAGAACCCTTTTGATCCAGATTTTGATCTTGTGGGTCATGACTCATGACTTCCAACTCCTGGATTATGAATCTCTAATGTCCCGGGTAAATGGGACCGGATGAATAAACCGGAACTATCGCCGGAACTCGATGGGAAAAAAATTTTAGTACAAATGATTGATAGATAGGAAGAATTGAGTGATAACTTGGACATATTCCAGAATTTTTTTTGTTATTAAGACTCAAAGTCTCTCATAATGTCCATCGCTGCAAACTCCATCAAGTTGCTGGCTGGTAATTCCCACCCGGAGCTTGCTGAAAAGATCTCCAAGAAACTAGGAATACCCTTGAGCAGAATTGGTGTCCACAAGTATTCAAACCAGGAAACTTCAGTGACTATTGGAGAGTCTGTGAGAGATGAAGACGTTTATATCATTCAGACAGGATTTGGTGAGGGTGAAATAAACGGGTTTTTGATGGAACTGCTCATATTAATCCATGCCTGTAAATCTGCTTCAGCTCGTCGTATCACTGCTGTGATACCAAATTTCCCTTATGCTAGACAAGATAAGAAAGACAAATCAAGAGCTCCAATAACTGCTAAGCTAATTGCTAATTTATTGCAAACTGCTGGCTGTAATCATGTCATTACCATGGATTTACATGCTTCCCAAATTCAAGGTTTCTTTAGAATACCTGTCGATAACTTATATGCCGAGCCTTCTGTTCTCAGATATATCAGAGACAAAGTGGATGTTAAGAATGCAATCATGGTTTCCCCTGATGCCGGTGGTGCTAAAAGAGTTGCATCCATTGCCGATAAACTAGATTTGAACTTTGCATTGATCCATAAAGAAAGACAAAAAGCCAATGAAGTTTCAAGAATGGTTTTGGTTGGTGATGTTACTGATAAGACCTGTATATTGGTGGATGACATGTCTGACACATGTGGAACTTTAGTCAAAGCTGCTGACACTCTTCTGCAGCACAATGCCAAAGAAGTTATTTCCATCGTTACCCATGGTATATTCAGTGGTGCTGCAGAAGAAAGATTACAAGCCAGTAAATTATCAAAGATTGTTTGTACAAATACTGTGCCTCTTAGAATTCAAAATGACAGATTGGAACAGATAGATATTGCTCCAACTTTAGCAGAAGCTATTCGTCGTTTACACAATGGTGAAAGTATTTCATATTTATTCACCAATGCCCCACCTGTATAGAGAGGTCATATTTGACTCATTATCCATGTACTTTTAGATACGATTGTTTATTTAATAACATCAAACATCAACATAATATTAGATTGAAATACATCCTCGTAAAACGCTTAGTCGTGAATAACAACCTGAAGTTTGGCAACAAAATCTGATTAAGCTTTTTTGTCAAATTGAGAGTAGTGTTGACCAAAGAAACGGCGAACAGGACCATATTCTTGGCCCAATTTTGAAATCTTTTCAACTTCAGCTTTTTCCAATTCAAATTCGAAGATTTGGGTGGCTTCAATAATTCTTTGTGGTTTAGCAGATGTGGTGATAGGAAGGACACCGGTTTGATTGACCCATCTCAATAAGATTTGAGTGTCTGATTTTCCATATTTTTTAACCAATTCGTCCAAATAATCGAAAAACTCGCCTTTCTTCTCCTTTACACCCACCAATGGACCTAATGGACCATATGCTTCTAATTGAATACCGTTCTTTTTAGCGAACTCAAAAATACCTGGAGTTTGGTTTTGTAAAAAGGCATGGTATTCAATTTGGTTAACTTGCGGTTTAATTTCGGCAACTGCTAAGATCTCTTCCAAATCTTTGACAGAGAAATTGGAAACACCAATATTCTTAGCTTTACCTTCCTTGTACAATTCTTCCAAAACTTTCCACTTTTGAACATTTTGACCTTCGAATGGAATGTGAATCAAGTATAGATCAACGTAGTCCACACCCAAATCCTTCAAAGTAGTCTCAAGTTTTCCTCTAGGATCAGATCCAGTATAAAACTTATCAGTGATGAACACTTCTTCTCTTGGTTTCTTAGACTCTTTCAAAGCAATACCAATTTCTTTATGTGTATGGTATGCCTGAGCAGTATCAATGTGGACAACACCTGGAAGACCGAGGACATATTTGGCTTTTTCGATTAAATCTTGGTTTAGTGCTGCAGGCTCTTCAGCTTGAAACCAGTGGGTACCTGCCCCAAAGATAGAGATGGCAGGGATCTTGTTTCCGTTGTTCAAAGTGAAATATTCTAATGGCATTGTGTAGTTGTGTTATCTTAATATGAAGATTCTATATTGTGAAGGTAACAAAAGTTGGTGTTCTGATATTGGTGTGGCTACCCTTTTATACTTTTCATTATGGGGGGAACGCCACTTTTTTTTGCCGGAATTAATGGAGAAAACTATTTCTATTGTTAAACGGATTTAACCAAATTTGGAAAGGCTGTTGTGCCAGAGTCGGACTATTTTCGGCGTCAATCCAGTTCGAGTCTCAAGACTCAAGACGGATAAATTAGAAATTCCGTTAATTGGTGCCTAGCTTTTTATTATCTAACGGCTCTATTATGACGTGCATTGTTCCTACAGATGGAAGACTTCAGCATATTCAGCAAAATCAAACACACGAGCTTTCCAGTCACATGAAGACTGTCTCGCTATAATAAGAATTTTGACCTGGCCTCTGGGCCTACCATTTTGTGCTGAAAGTGATTCACCGTCAATATTATGCAGATTTACGGGCAGAGGATCTACACTGGTAAAGATGTTCCAAACGTTCATTACAGATAAGTGGTTTATATCAATAGAGAATAAACAAAACACTTCTCAGATTGATAATTACCAGCGATCTCTCATGCAGAATGGTTTAATCGTTAATCATAATCTGAATAACCACTTGATGACTCACTAAGCATCATTTCATTAGATGGATCCACAGTCCTTTTGTTCTCATCTGCTTCCTTCGAACTCAAATTCCAATTGCCAAACATTTCACAGATTTTGACATCTGTTCCACAGGTACGATTACTGAGGTTAGTTTCAAACGTTCTTTCACTAACAGCAGAGTTTAAACTCTCCTCCATTGACCCACCTAATTCTGAACTTTTGTTCTCTTCGAATGGGTCAAAAAAATCACATTCATCGTCTGTTTCATTTAACATTGAATGTTCATCATTTGGATTTAGTGAAAGATAGGTTGTTCTTTGAGTTGGTTCTTCGACAGAAAGATTAAAAGGCAATAATGGACTATCTGTTTGATCTTCCACATCCTGTTGCCGAGTCCCGACACTCGAAAGTGGACTATCTTCTGGTGTTGACTCTTCAGTAAGGCAGGTGAGGTTTTCCGATTAAGATGGTTCTTTTCCATAATCAAACATTGGATCCTCGCCACAAGCAAGCTTTAGATACTGGACTTTTTCAACGAAATACTGATAATTAACAGGACACATCACATCATAATAGTCACGATGGTAATTCTCTCCAATTTCCTCTCTGGTAACACTTATATTTGAATGACAAGAAGTGAAATGATTGAAATAAGCTCCCAATGGGCTATAACCAGAATAAACAGGTAGACAGTTGATGTCATTGATCTAGCCACAAACACCATCTGTGTTATAATTTTTCGCAGGATATAGGGACTTGAGTTCGTAAGAGTTGGCATCTAATTCTTTTGCAATGACTATCAATGGTTGTTGAATTTTAATACCACCTTTGAAAACACCATGAATTGTGTTCATGTGGAACGAATATCCTAAGTTTAACTGATCATAAAATTTTGGCTTTAAAGAACCACTTTCTCCTTCACCAAGCTCATGGCGATACCGACTTTGATACCTTCTTTCAAATGGATCACAAATTGGACAAAGTTCATAAGTGTTGTTTTTTGGTTCTGAAAATGGGTCACCATGTGAATTTTTAGATTCTCTGATAGTATAACAGACTTTGGATGTGAAAAACGGATCTGATGGAGTAAGGAGTGTTGGTTTTTTGAATTTCACGTCGTATGTTTGTAAGAAAATTGATTGTGGGAAGTTTGTGCGTTAGAACTTCTCGAAAAAGATTGGTGATATTCTTTGATGTATTTCAGCGGATTTTTGGTAGGTTGCCACATCGAGACGATTTTTGTTGTTATTTGCAAGTGTAGCAATGTGATGATAATTCAAGCTATGAAACATTTTTAGGGGTCAAGAATAATGAAAGAATTGACTTCATGTTTTCAGTGAGATTGTGGGACAACTGAACTCTACTTTTGTGAAACATACCAAAGAAAAAATAATAGCTAAAAGGGTCAGTATAAAAATGAACTCGCCAATAGCAGCATTTTCTTACATTCAGCTCTATATTTGACAAAGATATTTTTTACAGGTCTTTGCTCAGTTCAAAGTTGTCATTTTTAACGGTATACTTTTTTGCGTCAATAGTAATTACCTCTTCCTCCCCTCGTAATATTAAGTAACTAAAAGTAATAATTGCAATATTGGACACTCAAGATCTCAAGCTTTTGAGCTAGTATATTTTCATAATTGAGCTCTAAGTTCTAACACGTGTGGCATTTCAGCATTTCACTGCCATTACCATAGCAATCAAAATCCGGTCTACAAAAGGAAACCCCAGAGACTTGATGGGTGGACTCTTGGATTACTGTTGGGAAAACGCTTCCTACTTCGTTTCCTGATTGATCAATGAGCCCGCTGACTCAAAAGCTTTTCCATCATTAGGTAGCTGATTACTGGTGATGGCGATTTACAGGCCAAGAGTTTCGGGTCTTATTGTGTCATTCTATGGCTCTGCTTAAGATAAGTATGGCACTAAATTTTCTGATCTCATTAGGATAGAAAAGGTCATGTACGGCACTTGAACCTTTCAAGAAGGGCAGCCAGTATGGTGTGTATATGATTCAATAATGCAATTGGCTGTTTTTCAAAATGTTCTGTGTTATTTCTTCAATTTGGCATTTTACAAGATATATGTAAGAACCTAAAAAGTAGTACAATCAAACTTCTGAACCACACTGAGATTCAAGTGCGTGCCAATTGTAATATTCGTTATCTATTTCTATTGGAAACTGTTAAATGTCCGATATCAATGACTCACAGACTTACTAAACACATTGCAAAGTTTAAAGTTTTCAAGACTTGTGACTCAGATAGAGATAACCGAGATTTCATTATATAAACCACCTCCACACTTCCAAAAGTCGCCAATAAAACACTCATTCACTCATTTACACCAATCCTACCCACCATAATGACTACCACCAAACCATTCAAGCAAGTGGATGTCTTCACTGAGGCCAAATTTAAGGGAAATCCAGTGGCAGTCTTCTTTGATTCCGATGATTTGACCACAGAAGAGATGCAATCCATCGCAAACTGGACAAACCTTTCAGAGACAACTTTCGTCCTGAAGCCTACAGAAGGTTCAGGTGCCTCTTACAAACTGCGAATCTTCACTCCAACAGAGGAATTGCCATTTGCTGGTCATCCAACCATCGGATCGGCCCACGCTGTTATTGAAGCTGGACTCGTCACTCCTAATGCAGAAGGTGTACTTGTGCAAGAATGTAAAGCAGGTTTAGTACAGTTGAAACAGGATTTTTCTTCAGGAAGAATTCAGTTCAGATTACCATACTACACCTTGGAAAAGGAGGTTCCTGGAAAAGAGGAACTTCTTCAAAAGTTAGGTATTCCTCAAGATCGTGTTGATTACATGGTGACAATAAATGACGGACCATTATGGGCCACTATCAAATTGAAGGATGCGAAGGATGTTCTTGATGTGAATCCTAACTATTCTGAACTGAAAGCTGTCGGATTGAAACATCAGATTACAGATTTTAGTATCTTTGGGAAATACAACAGTGGGGAATATCCAAATGAAGCCTCAGAAGCTGTTTTTGAAGCCAGAAATTTATTTTTGTTGGCTTCATATATAGAAGATCCTGTTTGTGGAAGCGGTGCTGGTGCAGATGCAGCAACTTTGGCTGAACTGGAAGGAATTGAAGGAACTGTTGTTATCAAACAAGGTAGAAAGTTAGGAAGAGATGGTACAATCACTGCTAATATCGAGAAAACCAAGAACGGTGACAATGATTATTCAATCTTCATCAGTGGCAAAGCAATCACCGTTCTGAATGGTCAGTACTAGTCGTTATCATTGCTAATGGAATTGCTGAGAAGACAGCTACAAAGTATAGAAACTAAAAAAAAACTTCTATTTTGATACATTTTTATTGATCATTAAATACCGTGTGACAAGACGGGTGTATAAATAATGAAGATTACCTTTTGAAACCAAAACTCATACTCAGTCTATTTCTCTTCTTTTCTTTCTCTTTATCTTTTATCTGTGCTGGCTCAACAGCTGCCTTATCAGCAGACTTCCAAAAGGGTGTGCCTGAAGAGCTTGAAGCTGAATGTGGATCTTTCACAACACTCTCACGTCTCCAAAATGAATTTGAGGTATAAGTAGGCGCTGGTGGAGTCAATGGTGGGTTGTTGATTGAAGGTGGTTCGTTTGAGTCTTTTGAAGAAGATGTACTCTTCGTACGTCTTTGAAGTGCTTCTGCAGATTTGTTGAATGCAGGATCCAGACTTAATGGGTTTGAGGAGACAGATTGCTTTGATTTAAACTTGGTTTTTAATGAATTTTTGAAATTTGAAGATGATACAGACGATTGTTTATCCTTTTCGTTAGAAGATGTGGAATGCTGAACTGAGTTGACAGTAGAAATATCGTCGGAATGAGGGTCCAATGGTTTGTCAAAGGGTGATACCTCTCTGTTGTTATGCAGCTCTGTATTCGAGTGAGTTGGAATCTGGTCATTAAATTTGAATTTTGGATTGATTCCATTTTGTTTCAAGACTTCTTCATTTGCCATTGGGAACTCTTTATTCCCACTGATTGTCAACTCCTCTAATCTCTTGGCAAAATCGGCCTCATTAACAGTAAATTCTTCCTTTGTGATCATTCTATAGAACAGGACGTATGCAGTAGAAAGCTCGTTATTACCCCCAACAAATCTCAAGACAAAAGTCTCTTCTATCTTTTCCACTGTTTCATCATCGAACAATAACCAACCATGTTGGGTTGTCTTTACTAGGGCAACGTAATGACCATGGTGAGGCCCACCACCAATATGAACAACGACACCATAAAGTTCATAAAAACTTTCAGATGGAAATTCAGATTTGATGTCCGTGTGAACATTTAGGTATAATGGGTATTTAATCTTGTTGAATAATTTCACTAAATGGTTATGTTGTTCACTGTATTCAAATCTCTTCAGATGCAAAGCTAAGATTTTGGGAAACTTCTTAACACCCATCTGTTTTTCTGCCTCTTGCAAAGAATGACATGAATCACAATAGAATTTATTTGATCCCGATAACATTTCAATTGCACTGAACTGAGTCAAACATGACTCTAGATCTTCGTTTTCATTCAAAATGTTGATCGATAAATCGAGAAATTGTTCATCTCTGCTGGTTATATTCTCACATGTCAAACATTTAGTTTGATTTGTAGAGATACCTTGAAATAAACCGTGAATTCTATTGTCTTTGATTTTTAAAAGGTCTAAAGTATCAATAACGTCATTCAATAGAAAATTTAAGAATTCATGGGCATCTTGATGTTGTGCGGTTCTAAAAAGCTCATTTTCTCTTTTCAACGTTTCAATAAGATATGACGGAGATACAACTCCTCTTGTTGCTTCGTTTTCAACCATACTCTCAAAAAGATCTTTCAAAGATGTGTATAAAGATTCTTTTAATGAGTAATCGTTAAGTGAGTGGTCAACATTCAACAGTGGACCGTTTTGAATAGCAAATTTCTTTCTTGCATCAATGTTATTGGTGTTTGATCCATCTGGTGGTTTCCCAATCAGAATATGTGAATATGAACTTGGTCTAAAATTGGGTATAATGATTGTAGTAACGTTCGGATTTGGAGGCTCTGGGCCGGAAGCTGCTGTAGTTGGCGCAGTTGTATTTCCACTGGATCCATTTTCATCGGATGTTCTTTTTCCCATTCCAAAGAAATTAGACGTTCTTCTTGCCAGACTAACTTTAGGCTTATCAGAGGAACTGGGTTCGGATTCAGCCGTTACTGGAGGAGTGGAGATATTAGCAGCGTTCTGGATAGAGATATGTGGTTTCTTGCCCTCCATGGTGACTCGTCTTTCTCTTTGTGTTTCATCCCGGATAGGATACTTCAAGATTTCTAATCTGAAAGGTTTGGTGTAGTAAAGGCATTGAATAATTGAGTTACAGTAGCATGTGTTACCGAAGTTCTCGAACCCGAAGATCTTGTTCGAGCCATCACCGAAGGGTAAGAAAGGGTCAACAGGAGTGGATCCATTCCTCAAAGTATCACTGGTTGCATTGTCTTTCAAAAGAACGCCCGACTTTTCCTGGTTCCCTAGCTGATCCGTATACGTTCTGTCCATGGAAGGGCTGGTGAATTCTGTGGCGGACATCGGGTGTGAGTGGCTGATGGTAGGTTTAATGTATTATATTCTGATATCCAATGAGTGGTGTTGTAGTGGATTGTATGGAATTGTGGAGTAAAGAGGCAACTGGATAGTGTTTTGTACAGATAACTCAAATTATTATTCTTAATCTTCTCGAGCAGAGTTAAGAAGCACTGAGAAGGTACAATCCCAATCGGGAAACACCCACACACCATGAGGGGTGGAGTAGAAAAATGTTGAAATGTTGGATAAAATTGGAGAGAAGTCGAGATGAAGAGTGGGTTATTGGCTTGATCTGGTCTCTTGCATATTTCGAAGTTCCTTAAGATAAATCATATTAGATACAACAATTGTCAAGTGCCAATCGTACTACAGTAAATAATGAGAGCGATCAACAAACAGGCTGATGGAGTCTCATATGTTTCTATTTTGATGCTTAGTAGTGAATTTATTGCATTCCGGTCAAGTTAGAAAACAATAATTCTGACTTAAAATCTAACTTACTCTTGATAGAGCATTGCTACGGGCTTTAAATGTGAGAAACATTACCTGTAACCGAGTGAAGTCAAATATTTATGTTGTAGTCGTGTTCGTACCACTTATTTGTGGTACGTTGTCTTGAATTTATCAGAAATCTCGAACCAACAGTTCTAGACTTCATGGCCAAGTTGGTTAAGGCGTGCGACTGTTATTTATAACTGTAATCGCAAGATCGGCAGTTCGACCCTGCCTGAGGTCGTTTATTTTTTTTAAAAATTTCAGTTCAGGGCTCGAGATACGAGATGAAAACATTTACGAGTCGTTTAGCTTGAAAAGCGCGTAATTGCGTTCTAAATGTGGACACTGGACACACTTTAAGGCTTCGACGTTGCTCGTTTAAAAAGCCCCCATGCACCAATCCCAATTGGGTAGTCACTCAGTTCACCAACTTTGCAACCAACTCCCGACTCCCGAGAGTCCCCTATAAATTTAACCCATCTCGCGAATCCTTTAAAAGGTACAGTTTTTTTTCCCGAGATCAAGATTTCAAAACACAATACTCTTGTTATAACTTATTTCTCGTAAAGCAATGTCAACCCTGTCTAAGAGTGAGAGATACATCCCTAAGGACCAGATCGAGTGGGAGTTTGGTGGACCTGTTGGTGCTGTCGGTATGATCGTTGGTTTCCCACTGCTGATGTGGTACATGTGGATCTGTGCCTATTTCAACAATGGTGAGGTTTGGTTACCTGCTGAAAATCAATCTTTTGTCGAGTTTGTTCAGCAATTGTACCAAATTTTCCTAGATCATGGTCTCCCAACATGCAGAGCTTGGAGAATCTTTGGTACTTTCATCGGTACTCAAGTCTTCTTCTACTACACCTTACCAGGAATTTGGACTAAAGGTCAACCTTTGGCTCATTTGAAAAACAAACAATTGCCTTATTTCTGTAACGCAATGTGGTCATTCTACACCTCTAATGTCATTGCTATTGTTTTGCATTTCACTGGTATCTTTCCATTATATGTTATCTTAGATTTATTCGGTGAGATCATGACCGCTGCTATTTTCACTGGTGTTGCATTTTCCATCATCTTATACGTTTACACGTTGACCATCAGTGGTGATTACTTCAGAATGACCGGTAACCACATCTATGACATGTTCTTAGGTGCTCCATTGAATCCAAGAGTTGGTATCTTAGACATGAAAATGTTCTTTGAAGTTAGAATTCCTTGGTTCACGTTATACTTCTTGACCTCAGCTGCCGTTTTAAGACAATTCGAAACTTATGGTTACGTTTCACCACAATTAGCCATTGTTTGGTTGGCCCACTACTTATACGCTAACTCTTGTGCTAAGGGTGAAGAATTGATTGTTCCAACTTGGGACATGGCCTATGAAAAATTCGGTTTCATGTTAATCTTCTGGAACATTGCTGGTGTCCCATACACTTACTGTCACTGTACATTATATTTGTCTAGACATCACCCATCTGAATACGCCAAACCAACTTGGGTCAACATCTTATTGCTTGTGGTCTTGTTAACTGCTTATTACTTCTTCGATACTGCTAATGGTCAGAAGAATTACTTTAGAAAGAGATTGGCCGGTGATAACTATGTTAGAAAAACTTTCCCATACTTACCACATATTTACTTAAGAGATCCAAAATACTTGACTACCAAATATGGCTCTTACTTATTAGTTGACGGTTGGTTCAAATATGCCAGAAAGATTCATTACACCGCTGATTACACTCAATCTTTAGTTTGGGCTTTGTCTTGTGGATTTGGCTCTATCTTCCCTTGGTTTTTCCCAACTTTCTTCTTGATCGTATTGGTTCACAGAGCTTTCAGAGATCAAAGAAAATGTCAGTTGAAATACGGTGAAGACTGGGACAGATACGTTAAGGAATGTCCATACATGTTCATTCCATACGTCTTTTAAGATATTAGAATTTTTCTATAGATCAAAATATACTCAAAATGTATAATAAAAACGAATTTTCAACATTCAAAAGTTGAGTGCTTCAAATGCCCTGTAGGTCCTCACCAATAACTTCGTTGTTTAGTGTTTAGTATTTAGTGTGGATTACATAAAAAATATAAAGAAAAAAAATGGTGTAATGTAAACAACTTCATCATCATTTCCAAACATCAGACAACTAAACTTTTATAGACAACAGGAACCCAAGGCACAGAGAGTGAGAATGTCCGACACTCTTTTTCTTGACAAGAAAACTTCGGAGAAGACTCCTCTCTATGAACGGGATTTTGGCTCTGCATACAATCCAAACGTCTCATATCATCATAACCCAAAGGCTGCTGAATTCCACTATGGTGTTAAGCATCCCATGAAGCCATTCAGACTGATGCTTACAAACCACCTGGTTATAGGGTACAAGCTGTATGAGCAGATGGACATATACACGCCGAGGGCTGCTACGAAGGAAGAGATGACTGAATTTCATTCTGAAGATTACATAGACTTCTTACAGCGAGTTTCTCCTGATAATATCTCTAAATTCTCAGCACAATTGAAACAGTTCAATATTGGGGATGATTGCCCTGTTTTTGATGGGTTTTATGAGTATAGTTCAATATATACTGGTGCTTCCTTGGATGCCACTGAGAAGCTAATAAACGGAAGCTCAGACATTGCAATCAATTGGTCAGGTGGGTTGCATCACGCTAAAAAGTTCGAACCTTCTGGGTTTTGTTACATCAACGATATTGTTTTGTCAATCATGGACTTATTGAGGTATCACCCAAGAGTGCTATATATTGATATTGATATTCATCATGGAGATGGTGTTCAAGAAGCATTTTACACAACAGATAGAGTCATGACAGTATCGTTCCATAAATATAACGGACTTTTCTTCCCAGCTACTGGTAACTTGGATGAAACAGGGATAGGAAAAGGTAAACATTACGCCTTGAATGTTCCCTTGAATGATGGGATTGATGATGAATCTTATATAAGACTATTCAAATCTGTGATGGATCCTCTCATAACCTCTTTCAAACCTACAGTTATAGTGCAGCAGTGTGGGGCTGACTCTCTGGGTGGCGATAGACTAGGTTGCTTCAACTTAAACATAAAAGCTCATGGTGAATGTGTCAAATTTATAAAGAGTTTTGGAATCCCAATGTTGGTGCTTGGTGGTGGTGGTTATACTCCAAGAAATGTATCTAGATTATGGTGTTACGAGACAAGTGTGATGACAGGTGTGAATCTAGATTCCAAGCTTCCGGAAAACTTACCTTTTAGAAACTTTTTTAATCCAGACTGCTCATTACATCCTAATTTAGGTGATAAACTAGATAATAAGAATTCCAAAAAATACTTAGAAAACGTGAGGATTAAAGTATTGGAAGAACTGAGGTACTTGAATGGTGCTCCGAGTGTTCAAATGAACGAGATTCCACCAAGTTTCCTGACGCCGCAAGAGGAAGAAGAGATAAATGAGTTGAATAACGAAGATAGAATGATGATGGATGCTAAAGACGAGGCTAGAACAATGGAACTTGTAGAATGAGCTCAAATGGAATTGGCAACCTTCTTCATTCGTCTCAAGGGTCTATATAGTCACGTTGCTTAATAATGAAATTGTATTATAAATATTTTCAGAGTAGTTGGTCAACTTTTGGCTACCTAATATCGTGATAATTTTTTTTCCCTATTTTCCCCATGGCAGAGTCTCAACTCAGAGTAGTACATCAAATAAAAGAAACATGGAAGAACCACTCACATCAACAGTTAGACCACTTTCTCAAGCAGTGCTCACCATAAGAATTATCAAATCATTCCCATACAGAAATGTCAAGAACCACGTTTTGACAAACTACGACATCAGCACTAAAAAGCCAATCGATCTATTCAACGACATGATCTCCATAATTAACACCCAAGGTGCATTCAGGCCATTTAGAAACATCCAATATGATACCTTGAAGGTCTACACACATGCTCATGGCTTCAAAACAGTCAATCTCGTTATAAATTTCGAACATGATGATGATTGGATCCTAGATTTGAAATCAGATAAAACTTTACATGAGTTGGGAATTGGTAAGTTGAACTTCTGACACAATGCAACATATTAATGATGATGTGCTGTTTCCGTGTATTAAAAACTGAGTACTAACTGGAACATTACAGATAATGAAACTGAGATTTCGTTGTTTAATCTTGAGGCATATGAAGAATTCAAGAAAAATCCAGAAGAAAAATGGTGATAGACTCTGCCTAATACAGTGAGCTCTAGTCTTGTGGAATATCACAAACGTTCTTAATACATTTAATACATAATACGGCATTTTGTTTGATACCAAATTAATCTTTGATACAACACATGGTAAAACTAAGATAAAATTGTAATCACTCATGGATTTTAAGAGACAAATCACTAAAAGGTCAAGTAAAATCGTATGCATTATGTTTAAAAAAATCTACTTATTTTGTCTTTTACTTCATATATCATATGTTCTCAAAAACCTTTCTCAACTTTATACAATTAAATTCCAGAAACCTTCTCTTCAATGGAGCATAGGAAAAAATAGAGAAATTCTTCAATTTTCTGCTTTTAACGACAGGTTGATAGCAGGTGTAAAATCATCAGAGATTTTGAGCTAATCCTTCTCTGAATTCTCGTTTAAAGGAGTACTATAGGTAATAATCACATTACAATTGTTGTAAACATGCAGTCAAATATTTATGGACGTTGATCAGTAAGGCACATTGGTCTTTTGCACCCCAAATCTAGTCACCACAGATTTCAGAGCTTGAGGCACTATTTCAAAGTCAACGACCTGTTGAGGACTGTAAGATTAACCTACAAATACAGATCTAGGAGCAAGAACAACACCAAAGGTATATTGGTTGTTCTGATGGTGAGCAATCTATGCCATTCAAACGTTTGTCTTCCCTCAAATCCAGATAAGTTCGTTTGAGACAATTGTAGGGGCATCCGGTAAGAAATCGGGTACTAACTTCGATAGTTTTTCCACTATAATGTTGAATAAATACTGAGACCTACGGGAGAAGCTCCAGAGCAACTCTAAAAACTTCAAAGGAAAGGGCCCCAAAAAATGGCCACAAATGATATATAGAGTTTCGAAATTTGGAAATCAACTGATACAGTAGATTTGTCAATATCTAGAAGGATTCCTCTGCAATTCCTATCCATCCATGCAATAATAAACCATAGTTCCGTATGTAGTGTACACGGTGCATTGCTGTCAATGGTCATTGGATATTTCTATTAAAAGCTGGAACACCCGTATCGATACTACCAGGCTCAAAAATCATTCGTTTTACTCGAACCCATTGAGGATGTATTCTGTTAAAGACGTTGAACGGTGATTAAAATGCAGCACATAATTTCTTTGTTTTGAAAAATTAATAATTCTGAATGAACATCTCTACAGATGCATTAGTTTATAAGATCATGAGTTTGACCCAAAGCGAACGAACTAATATCATAGATCACATCAAAACGAATCCAAGAAGTCTTATAAGGCACAAGCAGAGCCTAAGCGACGGCATCAAGCTCGAGATTGCAACACAGAATCCACATGTCGTTGTTAGTGTGATAAGTCTCAATACTGGAGCTTCAAAAGAACTAAAGCTTGATTTATTTACTACTGTGGGTGAACTACGACGCCAACTCGGCAAAGTGTCTTCTATCTACCTATCTGATTACGAAAGAGTGCTTGATGAATCCAATGAGAATGATCCGTTGTGGAGTGTTGGATTCTTTGACAACATCAGCGTGCTTGTCCTAGAGTCCGAACCTGGGGAAGAATCCAAAGATGTTCAAAAAGCAGAAGAGATTTCAGTTGTATCCAAAGGTGTATCTGATAAAATTCAAGTTCCATCATCCCAATTTGAAAAGAATAAATCAGGTGCACAAACCCAAATGTCTCCAACCAATGAAAGTTCTGGAGAGTTATTCATACATTCGTCAAATAATGAAGTGAAAGAAACAGAAAACAACACTCTACTGAAATCTAAGCAAACAGTTGAAGAGGCGGTATCTGGAAAATTTGTCAAAAAGGAACCATTGCCTGCTGACCTTGACGACTCCGCACTGCCCATTCTCACTTCCACTCAATTATCACAACCCCCTCCTTCGGTTTCGATTAAAGAACCGCCAAAGACACAAGCAAAAGACTATCTCGAACTACAACAAGATCAATTGATAACAGAACCACAAGAACAAAAACAGATTCCAAAGACAGAAATATATCACTTCATCATAAAAGGTCCTGAAGTCAAGACATATGACCTAGAATCAAATCAAACATTCGAACTCATATATGATGAATACTCAGCCATGTCACAGGGAAAAATACCAATCATAAAATTTGGAGGTAAACTAGTAAATCAGAAGGATACTCCAAAGAAGATCGAAGCCATATCTCAGAGACACAACATACTTGAGATATCCATGGTTGAAGGACAAAATGTCGTTTCTTCTTCTTCTCCTATGAAACAGAAACCCCAAATACTTTCAGAAAAAGTCTTGCCTGAACGCAAGATCAAGATCGGGATGGTTGAATCTACAAAGAAATTTAAAGCGCTGTATTTCAATGTGAAGGACACTGTCAAATTGAAAAAAATATTCAAGAAATACAGTTTAGAGTACAAGATCCCGGAACATAAAATGGAATTCTACTTCAAAAACCAGAGACTGGACCATTCTTTCAGATCCAAGACGCTGAAAAGCCTGGATGTCGATGAAACTGGAAACCAGATAATTGTTAGACTACTTTAATAGTCTGACCCTAATGGGCAATAAATCGCGGTTATTTTTCGAAATTTTGTAGTTCCAAGTTTCTTCTAGGAAAAAAAAACCCTACTGTTTTCCATCAATCAAAACAACAGTCTGCTAGATCTCCACTCTATGGCGCCTGAAAAGAAGGTGGCAAAAGCCACAGAAGATAAGGAAAAGGTCAAAGTCATCCTTGATGGACTTGGGCACCACTTGTATTTCGGTTTCAAGCGTAAAACCAAAATGTCTAAAATCATGGACGCTTTTGCCAAAAACGCTGACGAATCTGTTGACAGTCTGCAATTCCTATTCAACGGGGAATACATCAAGCCATCTGCGACTCCTGATGATATTGGCCTTGAAGACAACGATGAGATTGAAGTTCGTAAAAAAGCAGATGGTGCTTGATCTGGGTACTGGTCTATCTGTTTGTTTTCATCGTCCCGTTGTTTTTATGTCCTTGATTTTGTTGAGCATTCGGTTGCTATTTACCCCTTATGTTTACGGGTGACACTCTGGTTCCTGTTGCTATAATTATGATATGATCCATGCCTTGTGTCTATCACATGAGAATGCTGTCCGTTGATCTTTTTTTTTTTAGATTATGTTTTCATTTCAAATATTGGATGCCAGAGCTGATTTCTTACAACGAATTTGTTTTTCCCTCCCAATTGCTTTGTGGCTCTAAATTATGTTTTATTATTTGCATTGGATTGTTTTGTTCTTTTTTTTTTAATACTCGTGTTTTATTCTGTACCCTATCAAAGCCCATAAAAGCTTTACCTTGTCACAATTAATCATGATGCATTCTTAATCAAATGTTTTTGAGATTTTTGCTCTGATTTTCATCATGCTTCCAGCTCTCTTTAATTATTTTGTTTATTGGTCATACATTTGGGGTTAAGCTTGATTAACTCCATCATAATTGAGCAACTTTGCTTCATGCTGATGTGGGACTTCTAACGGCCACAGGTCTTTTATTCTCATATTTGTATGAATTATATATTTGCTTCCTTATGATTTGCAGTTATCTTTGCTAATCATTGGCTATCAATTTTCTCTGGGACCTTGATTTCATTTCATTTTTTGCTTTTTACTCTTCCCTTTTTTGCAGTGGTACTTTTGCTATTTCTATTGAAGTTGTTTTCTCATGTCTTATTTCAAAGAGAATCTTTCATTTTAACATGTCTTCGCGCCCTGGGCTCAAAAAGAGAATTAATGTTCTTGATTTACTCCAAGATCCTTTAGTTCATTTCAACAAGATTTTCAGTCTCGGTGAAATCTTCTCCCAATTCAGTGTGGAACGAAAGATATAGAAGTGTGGATTTTATTTCTTCTTCGGAGTTTTCGATTAAATTAAGTGACTAGTCTGGTTTCTTGTTGAAAGCATGAATAAGTATTACGAAGTTCAAATAACGTGAACTTTGAAGAAAACATGTTTGCGCGCTGGGTGGGGCCAATTTTCTGAGATGGTGATCGGGTTTTACGTGTGGATGTTTTGAGTAATAAATTCCAGCTTGATCCAATAAGTTAGTGGAAAAAATGAAAATTAAATCAATTATATCGTTTTTAGACAAATATTGGTAATATACAGCTAATTTGCAGGTTATGATTTGATCTGGTTAATAAATAATATTTATGAATATAATATGACTGCTACTATATGACAATATAATAGTTTTCTACAGACACCTGCGGCAGTTCATAACACCATAATAATTATAAAAGGGCGGCCAACCTTTGCATCAATCTGATCTTTCTGTTATTTTTTAATTTAGTAACTAGCAATTAGCTGTCTGTTCTAGAGTCTAGATTATATAATATTAATGAACATGCTGTGTCTAGACCTAATTAGAGATATTATCGACTCATGAGCTTAATTAATTTTCTTTATATCCAGCAGATATCAAACTTTTTGAATGTTTGTTCGGCTGATTTTTTTTAGTTTCTAGGTGATTTATATTCCTTAGCCAGCTAATTTATCTTGAAATTGTAATAGTAATTAAAACTTGTCCCATTCTAGCCTTTTTGCATGTGGCTATTGAACTTTCACTTTCACCTTGATGCACAAAGCTCATCAAAGAAAATCTAGTGTTAAATTTCTATTGCCCAGATAAGGAAATTTTCAATTTTAAGACGCGTCGACATTGGAAAATTCCCGATTAGGAAAAGCCGATCCTGAAATTTTCTTAATTCAATAAAAAAATTATGCACTTAATTTAAGCACATAATAGTCAGTTTTTTTGGGAAAGTGTCAATCCCATCCTGTTCATTTCATTCAAAAAAGGAGTAAAAGCTGTCCTTCATCTCAACTGTTTGTTTCATTCGAATTCCAAACTTCGCTGTGGTACTAGTTTTTCATCTGCTTCACCACTCATTTGATCTCCAAATCTATCCCTCGTTCTGTTTTGCTTTAACCTGAACTGTACACAACTGGACGGGAACTCAATCTCTCTAAAACTGATATGTCCATATTGTTCACTGAGACCCAGGGCGCGAACCTCACCATGGAGTAAGTGTCCTCTGTCAAGTCCCTATCCCCCTAAATCAGGCATACTAACTCTTCCTCCAGAACTTTCACCAACTCACAACTTCAAAACAGCCAAAATTGGTCCATAGAAGAGACGCCTACATTGGCCACTCCTCCCCCAAAGCGTCGCCGTGGTAGACCTCCTAAAGTCGTCAGTAGCACTGCCAACCATCCTAGTCCTGCTGCAAATTTGTCTGCCGCTGTGTTGAAGCAGGGAACTCCAAAGGCGAAAGCGCCACTCATGAGAGTTTCACCATCCAACAAGGGAAGAAGGTCGTCTAAGGGATCCTTAACTTCCTCTCCTTTTCAAACCATGAAAATAAATCCTTCTCCAAAAGGAGGATTATTGGTGCAATTGGGTCAAGTTGCTGAAGAATCTAAGGGAGGAAGAGTGTCAAGGCCAACATCCAGTGAGAAAGTCCAACTTGATTCGGTTGCTGTGAAGTCACAAAGCAAACTACAAATGATTGTCAAGGAAGGTATGGTCAATGGTGGATTTTTTTCTAATAACTCAGTCAATCCAAGTCTTTTGTTATCATCTCCAATTCCAGCAAGTACAAAAACTGTTCAATTCAAACTCAAAGAACCAACGACGAAAATCAATACAAATATGGTACAGAATCAGTATTCTCAGCTTGCTGATACTGATTTTTCTTCTTCCCCAGTTACTCCAAACTCAAGATTCTCATCGATTATACATTCATCACCCTTATACCATGGATACTACGCCAATCAATCATCCCCAAACACTTCCATTATTGCCACTTCACCAATCAAGTATCAAATGAAACCAATTGAAGAGTTTAAGCAAAGTTTAAGTACATTACCAAAGAACCCTGATAACACACCAAGTCAAAGTCGACCAGTTACACCAACTTCTCTTAACAGACAGAAGAAAGGAATCAAACAACAACCGATTACGTTAAACCGTTCAGTGAGCCCTACTGCTACTGTTGAGAACTCAAATAAATCAAAAGATCAAACTGTTTATAAGATCTCATTAAGTGTTGATGAGACAGGACAAGCTAGAATCACAAAAATCCCAACTTATCAGAATACATTGAAATCACAACCCAGATCAGAACAACGAGAACCATCATCTTACGCATTACATTCACAGCCTTCGTCAGTAAAGAGACAAAGACTCGCCAGACATGAATCATTGATCAATATTCATCAACCATCACATCAAGCTGAATTTCCAAATACAATTCAGAGATCACAATCGACCATCAAAGTTCCATTTTCTCACAACTACGAGCCATTCTTTGAACCATTAAAGATTGGAAATGGTTCATTCTTCAATGAAATGGATCTTGGTAGCGATGATCATGACATCTCTTACCATGGAGTTGACGAATCTCAAACCAACAATTTCGATTTGCTAAGTGATGAGAACTTGATCAATCAACTAAGTGATGACAACAGTGATGACTTCAATGAAGATGATATCAACTTTGATGCTAGAAAAGCTTTGATCAAGATGGTTCGCCATAGTGTGTGAACTTTTTTTGCTAAAAAGACTTTGTTTTCGAATTATGATCAATCTATTGATTGGGTTGTTGATTGTAAGATTGAAGTTCTTTCCTTTTACACAGTGAATCTGGTATTCATTGCTTGTTAACTTTTGATTCTTTTTGCTTGCTAAGTGATTTTTGTTCGTTTCTATCGATTGTCTTCCAATTATGGTTCAAAGAGATGTTTATTTGATTTTTCTGTATCTTTTTTTATACCTGTTGTTTGTCCTTTTGTTTCGTTCTTGATTTCAGTTTGTTTGATGCATTATGCATGTCGTGGATATTAGCTGGTATTGTGTCTGAAGACCTCTCTATAATGATTTCAATCTTCTTTCTATTTTTATTTTTTGCATGTAGTTGGGTTCCCTCGGAAGAATTTTATAAGAACAGATGATCATTCACCATCAAAAAAGATCATACTGAACGATATTGTTTTGATCAAAAAACTACAAAATTTAAGAGATGAATAACCCATCTATTTATTAATTCACACTATAGACAAATCAAGAGAATTTAGAAACATCTCTTTAATTATTTAAACAATCTAAAAACTGTTAAATAATTTATAAGTCTTTCTTCAAAGTACCTAAGAAAGCAGCTTTTTCAGCTGGGGTTTGGAATCTACCCTTACCGAATTTAGAAGCAGTGTCAATCCATTTCAAGTTAACTTGTTCCAAAGCTCTTCTTGAGGTTTGAGTGTACAAGGATTTTCTGATGGTGACAATTCTCTTTCTGGTACCTGGGATAGAACCCTTCAAGATCAAGAAGTCGTTGTTAACGGCACCGTATCTGACGAAACCACCTAATGGAGTAATAGTCTTTTTGGTTCTGTCAAATTCAGTAGCAGCATTGGCTTCATCATCACCTTTACCAACTCTGTAAACTTTGTGGTTGATAGAGGTACGTTTGTGGTAACCTCTTTGACCAGCACGAGCAACAGTCCACATAACGTGGGCTGGATGCCAAGCACCAATACAAGCAACTTTACGTAAACCTCTGTGAGTTTTACGTGGCAATTTTTTAGTACCCCATCTGTGGGTAACACCTTCGAAACCGTGACCTTTGGTAATGGCAATAACGTCAACTTGTTCGTTTTGTTCAATAACGGAGTCAACAGAAACGGTCTTTTCAAAGTGTTCCTTAGCCCATTGGACTTTGTCAGCGGTGGAACCACCGTTGATTTGGATTTCAGCCAAGTGAGCTTTCTTTTGGCTCAATGGAGTTTTCTTGATTTGGGTGTGAACTAAAACTCTAACAGTGGTAGCGTACTTGGTGATTCTAGCCAATTCACGGTCAATTTCTTCGCCATTTTGGTTAGCATATTTAGCAGCGTATTTGGTGAAAGCCTTCTTTTTAGATTTGTACCAGTTTTTGTAGAAACGACGTTTGACTTCATCAGATAAGTGTTCAGCCCAGACGGTGGTCAATGATCTTAAACCTCTTGGGGTTTCGACGTAACCAACAACACCGACAACAACGACTGGTGGAGTGTCGACAACAGAGACAGCTTCAACGACTTCACGTTTGTGCATTTTAGAACCTGGACGTTCTAAGTCACGAACAATGGTGGACATACCAGCTTTGTAACCTAAGAAGGCAGTTAAGTGGACTGGTTTGGTTTTGTCATCTTTTGGGAAAGATCTAACCTTACCTCTGATGGTAGCGGATCTCTTTCTTGGTAAGAAACCTAAATGACCGTGACGTGGAGCTTCGTACTTTCTGTGGGACATGGCGAATTGATAGTAGTTTTAGTTGAGGTTTTAAAACAAAAGTGAAAAGTTTTTTAAAGTGAAAAATTTTTATGATGGTTTGAGTTTCGCGAATTCAATAAAACAATTAATGGTGTAGATTTTAGCACTGTGTAATTATGAGTCTATATTATATCAGTAGGGTAACTCCAGAAATCTGGGCCAAGGGTAGTTCACCAATTAACAACAGAGAGCCCACAGAACAGACAGTTATCTACCGACATTTAACAACTCATAATCATTAAGTATTCTTATCAGAGACTGAGAGTTGTATTCAGTGGGTTGCATGACCAGTACTTGGGCTATGGCGATAAAGCACCTATAGCATACACTGTACAGGCGTACAGTTCTCATTTTCCCACTCTTTCTGAAATTGGGGCTGTAGCGTGGTGATATTTTGATAGATGAAACTTGATACTCGGGGCAGCGCAGCTTCATAACACCGAGGAATCATTGATTCCTGGAAATGGTGTTAAAGACGCCAAAGACTCAAACAAGAGGGGAATCGTTGACATCTCAAACATTTTATAGTCCAGGTTTCTTCAATGATGTAAACCGTTGATGTAATAGTTTGTAGAAATAAACAGGTGATGGAGATTGTCAACAAATGGCGTTAAGAAAACTTACATTCGAACCAAGAGTTTTACTTAACAGTATCTCTCTTGAATAGTACCTTCCTCTAGGTTCATTTACGGAGGAGTCATAAAATCTATGTGTCACTCACTTATGAAGTAAATAATCTAACGAATTAGGAAAATCAAAACACTCATATACCTCGTTTAAGAACTCGGACTTAGTACCTCTCTTTTCTTCTTTTCTAGCAAGAACCACAACGGAGTGAGAGAGCTAAAAACCTATCAGAGCTCATGAGGCATTCGGATTATTTAATCCATGGATCCGAGAGAAATTGTTCATTTCAACATATAATGCGGTAGGAATTAAGTTAACTGAATTAGAGTGAGCACAATTTTGCCAATTCTTTTTTTTTTGTTCACTTACATGAAATTGCGCTCAAAAAGAAATGAGCCAAAATAAAGTAATCGCACCTATGGGAGACTTACCCACAACCCAGAGAGTCGCTTGTGTTCCTAGCAAATGCTAAGGCCACCCGAGATAGGCTAATTGCGATTCGCACTCAGATTCTCTTCTTTGGGTCCCAACCCGCTACTGGATATTTGTCATCAAGCGAATCACTAATCCCAAGGCTCAAGCTAACAATTTCCGCCTGGGGCTGAGGGGGGTAAAACCGTGACAGGATGTGAATTAGTATCCAGCTTTGTCACCAAATGAGCCAGTTCCCGAAGTCTGCATAATCTTCATTGTAACTTCTAAGACGGTAGACCCATGTATCTTATCATGCTTAGATATTTTTGTGCCATGTATGCATAATTGATGCCTCGCGATAGTTCAATGATCAATCTCCAGAAAATAAGTCTTAAAGTGACCACTGGTGATCATTTGGGAAGGCGGTGTTTAGAAACTTCGATACATGAGCCAAGGTTAGCTAAATACATAACCCGCTTTGGACACGGTCCTGACTATAGTACCTGCTATCTTCAGACTTGTAGTATGTACCACCAGATTTGAGTTCCACCTGGCCGTGGGCCGTGGCCCATGCTTGAATTTCAGTTGCACTCAGTAGATAGTGAGTATCACCGAACGCCATAGTTGCACTACAAACTATAGTTTGGTGTATATACTGAAAAGAAGAAATTATATCTCGACTTTAAAGTCTCTGACGATTTGTCAGGCTTCATCAGTAGAAGAGTGAGATTCAGCGCCCGCCATCCTAAATCATAAATTCAGGGCCTGGGCCCTTTTTTTTGTAGGGCTTTTTGGCTCTCGGAATAATTCCAGCAGTTTTCCGTAGGCTATCGGAGACCTAAGCGAAACGCAAACAGCTAGGGTTGGGTGCAGATATCCGGAACCAATGGGGTTGGGGAGCATGTATTTGATCATTGATGTGAGGGGGGGACCGTAGTCACTGGTTAAGGATTGTACAGCGGTGGATCGGAAAGGGTTCAGCTTTGAACGGATTTATGACGAACTTATCTCTAATTCCATCGCTTCCATTTAATCGATTTTCTTGAGAAAAATTTAGGGTCGAAAGTTTCTCCGAAGCGGTGATCAAATGATCGAAAGTTCGAAACATGGAACAATTCGGAATAGAAATGAGTCAGGTGAGTAGCTTCCATGGGCATGAGAGTACGCTTTCAAGTGGGGATAATGTAGTGAAACTTGATCAGTATGTAGATGTCGTTGAGCATAACAACCCTATGTACTTTGTTTTGCCCTTATTATACTGTGTTCTGAGTTATTCTTCTTAGTAACCAAAATGCCGGCTTTTATACTAGAAATACTAACAAAAAGCATAAAATGAGCCTACAAACTGGGAAAACTCCCAGAAAGTTGGTGAGTATACTAAATAGCACTCTCTGTGTTCAATTTGTTGGTTTACATTTAAATTTTCCTTACTCTGGTGCTCTCAAATTGTTATTTCCGTCAACAGACCACTTCTGGCGCGCCTTGTGGTTCTTAACGCCTGATGGAAAGCTTCCCCGTAAAAAAGAAACTTTAACGTCAAACTTCTAAGTTCCGTGTCAAAATTGGAGAAAAAAAACTATATAACACTTCCGAATCCTCTCTTTCCCACTCTTGTTTTCCAAAGTCATAAACTGAACTGTCATAAAATGTTTTATTCAGCAGACGACCAACACGTTGTTCTTTCAAAGAATAGCTCACTGTCAGACGTCTCTGCCATCGACTACTTCCAGTTCGACTTCAGCGACATCCAGTACCATAACTGCTGGAAACTAATACAGAACTCACACTCAACTTCTCCTTATATTCCTCAGTCAACCAATATCAACAGACTAGAGAATATCATATGGAGAAAATGGGCAAAAGCACAGGCTGATTTGAAAGAGTGTGATCCAGAAGAAGTTAACTGGTTTAAAGAAAGTGATATAACGTGGTTATATGGACCTCTAGCAGACTCTCAAGAAAGCGAATTTAACTTTGGATTCAGTAACCCACTCAAAGTGATCAACAATGCCACTACATCTACATCACTTGTTTCTAAAAAAGAGGAAAGAATTGGCAGTTTCTCAAGCATGTCATCCACTTCAAGCATATCGTCCACTGACTCATACGACTACCAACAAGACTCTGAGTCTGATTTGGAAAGCCTGAACGAATCTGTTTTCATCGATGATGATTACGAATCCTACAGAGTCAAGTCAATTCTCAAGCACAAGTCCAATAACCCTCTTGATTTTCAACTCAATCTGAATGAATTATCAACCATCAAGTCTAACACATTATCAACTCCAAAAACAGTGAGCTTTGCTGAAATGGTTCAAATAAGACAATTCTATTAAAAGACGATACCAAGCAACATGTCACCAACATTACGCTTTTACGAAACGAATATCACGATACATACATACATTTTCCCGGGTTTCCCCTCATATTGATAGAGTTCTACTAAACCCAATTTCCTTTACGAACTGTTACGTCTTTGCACTCTTTTATCAATGCATCATGTCTTTGCCACTAGCAAGCATCACTCTTAATACTTCAATTCATTACAGGGGTTTCTATATTCCCGCAATACAAAAGTTCTATGTCATTTTAGAATACCCCCCGGCTTAAAATAGCACATCGTAAGCATGCGAGTAAATACTGAAAATCTGCTAAATGTGGCAAATTGATCTACAGCCTTCTGTCCATATTCGTGGCTAATTCAAAAAAATTACGCTAATGACTCAGTGTTATGAACTCATAGTGTTCGATTGGGGTATTTTTTGCCATTCGTTTTGGCGCGAAACAGATGGATAATAGGGAATGACATATTGTAGCAATGATTCTCCAAAGTTTGAATGCAGATTGGGTTTAATTACGGTCATGGACATCACTTTGTTTTCAATTTGGCATATAGCCTATATTTTAATTTGGGCTTTATGAAGATGAAGTATACAAACATACTATGTACCCATATGGACAGCAAGCTGAAATGTTAACTAACTGATACTTGTATTACCGTAGAATGATGGTTGGGCATTAGGCTGAGCGGGTGTTAGATAAAATAAGACATGGTCATCAATTAGTTGATCGAAAGTAACTCATAGTAGCCTCAGTCTGTGGTCGAGTTATTTTTTTTTTGACACATTTTATTTTGGCCGTGGTTCAAATGTTTGCTGTCGGGATAAATAGGAATAATTAAAATGATTGATTGTTGCTGATTTAAGTAAGAAGACGAGCTTTAACGGACTTATTCTAGAAATTTTGCTGGCGATTGGCGCAAATACAAATTAAGACAAAAAAATTTATTCAATTACAAAATTCTATGCAATATTATTCAACTTTTTGATTTTTTTGATGGTGGTTCGTTGTCATCGTCCTCACTATCGCTCATACCGGCATCACTATCGAATTCTTCAGCAACATCAGAGTCAGCATCAGAACCGTTGAAATCTTCATCTGGGCTGTCTGAATCATCATCAGCTGAACCCATTTGAACATCAGAATCATCCGAATCATCAATTTCTGCATCTCTCAAAATTTCTTGTTGTTGAGCTTCCTCACTCTTAACACTGACATTCTTTTCTTTCAAGTATGTTTGTATTCCTCGTTGTTCTTCCTTGCTTATATTAGCAAATGTGTGAGTTGTACCTGATCTTAGTTTAACTTCTAGATCAAAAGTACGATTTGAAGTTGAAGTCTCACCAGCTCTTGAAATTGTCACAGCCCTAACATCAGAATATGGAATGTAAACTGTTGGCTTGGTGACAAATAATAATGATCTATCCAAAAGGTATAAGTAACCTTCGTTAACTTTCAAAGAACAACTGACTGCAGGTTGACCCTTACTTGATGTGAAACTGCCAGGTATGATGATACGTTTATCTGAAAGACCTCTAAGGACGTGACTCAAGACAAGATGTGTTTGTTGATCATATTTTCTGTTAACTTTACCTTCATATTTCTCTTTGTATTCTTCATCTGTGACATTTAGCTCGATTTCCAAATCTTCATCATTGGCAACTTGTAGAACCAAATATGGATATGGTGTTTGACCTTGACGTAGTGGTGGGTTGATATGAACAACCATTAAATGATGTGTGTCATCTGGTTTTGGTAAGGAAAAGATTCTTTCGATTTGTTGATATTGAATCTTGTGATCGTATGTCTTACCTCTCAATCTGAAAGATGTTGAATAGAAATCGATATCGAAACGACCTCTTGGTGTCAAGAATAACACATCTGCAAAAGATGCAATTGCATCACCTGAAACTTGTCCAACATCTGCTTTTTCTTTCAAGCGTTCATAAAAGACACTTGCAGCTGAAGTTTCTTCTTCACCTTCCACGTCGACATCTTCGCCATCTTCACTTTTTTGAACAACTGTACTTGAGACAGTACCTGGAATGTAAAATCTGACTTCAACTAACTCGTCACCTGCTTGATCTGCAGTGTCTAAAACGTTTAAATCAACAGCAACTTCATTCTTACCAGCAAGATTCGTATTGTTGATTTTTTGATATGGGATTTCAAAACTTGGTTTACCATTGACTTGGAAAACTAATTCATTTCTAGCAAAATCAGTATTACCCCAATTCCAACCTCTTAACGAATGATCTTTATGGTCTAATTGAACATTAAACAATGATAAAAATTGGTTCTTCAACTGATTGAAATCTTCAACGTCAAATCCATCAAGACCAACAACACCTCTATTTTTGGTCTGCACTCTGAGTTCATACCCACGAGAACCTCTACTCCATTGTGCAGAGGATATCTCATCAGATGGGAATAAGACTGGTTCGATTTTGGTGGCTGAACCTGCTGATTGGGTTGCTTTCCAACCAAGACCAGAGGCTGCTATACGGAATCTACCGGCAGCTTTACTTGAGTTCAAGTAGATTCTCTCAAAATCGAGATTGGACATTTGTATTAGGGATGTAGACTTGGGGTTTGATGGCGTTGGTGTTGGTCAATTTTTCGATTTCCCAATTTTTTTACGCGTTTTTTCTGGTTATGCAACCCTGGTGACAGAATATTTTGATCACGTGCTCTTGTCGGCGATCGGCCTTTCTTATCGGGCCGAGGACATGTCAACGGTGAAATTAATTCCGTTTTGTTTATAAAAATGTTTACACTCCAAATTTTTTCCCATCAGCCGCAAGTTCCAACATCAGCCAGAAAGCTTCTCCCCAACAGCCTTCAAAGAGCCGCAGCCATGTCCACCAAGCTCGAGAAGAAAATATACAGCTGGTTCCAGAAGCCCAAGCCGCTAGTTCCTAGAACGATATACTTCAACCAACCGGTGGCAGATGAGTTCATAGACCCCAAGACGGGACTTCTCACCCAGGACTTCGATAAGAACGAGATCAGAACCACAAAATATACCCCGATCTCTTTCATTCCTAAGAATCTTTTATACCAGTTCCATAATGTTGCCAACATCTATTTCCTTTTCCTTATTATCATAGGTTTCTTTCAGATTTTTGGGGTTGAAAACCCTGGTGTTTCTACTGTGCCCTTGATCGTTATTGTTGTGGTCACTGCTGTCAAAGACGCCATGGAAGATTCAAGAAGAACAATCAGTGATTTGGAATTGAATAATAATCCTGTTTCAATTCTGCAAGGGGTTGAAAATGTCAATAACAATGAGGATAGGGTCACCTTGAAAGCAAAAATGGACCATTTCAACTCCACTATGTTCGTTAGAATGGTTAAGTTCTTCTCTCGTTTAATGAGAACCGAAAGTCCGACCCTTGTTCACCTGGAAAGCACGGCAATCAAAAGCTCCTTAGACACATTCAGATCCGATATTTTGAGTGTCACTAGTACTGATGGTAACAATGAAGTTCCTTCAGATGTCCTTCAAAGATTAAGAACAGGGGCTACCAATGCTTCGAAAAGAAGCACACGTTCCAAATACAGATTTTCTAAAAAAGCTTGGAGAGAATTGAAAGTTGGTGACATTGTTAGAGTTAGAAACAATGAAGAATGTCCAGCTGATATTCTGATCTTATCTACTTCGGATCATGATAATAGATGTTATGTGGAGACAAAGAACTTAGATGGTGAAACCACTTTGAAACCAAGAACCGGATTGGATGCCACATACCATCTGAAGAGGGCTAGAGATTTTGCAAATTATAATTTTCAAGTTCAAAGTGAAGCTCCAAACCCGGACATGTACAGTTATCAAGGATCTTTCAACTACACCACTGAAGATGGATCTCCTGCTCAAGAACCTATCAATATCGAAAATCTTTCACTAAGAGGTTTTACTATCAGAAACACTGAATGGGTTTTAGGTTTTGTCATTTTTACTGGTCATGAAAGTAAAATTATGTTAAATTCAGGTATAACACCAGCCAAAAGATCTAGAATTGCAAGTGAATTGAATCTTTCTGTGATCCTTAATTTCATCTTCTTGTTCATTCTATGTTTTGTTTCTGGTGTGGTTAATGGTATATTCTATAGAAAGGATGACACTTCATTCAAAGCTTTTGAATTTAATGCATTTCATAAGACACCACCAGTTAATGGTATTATCACCTTCTTTGTGGTCATGAACATTTACCAAGCATTAGTTCCTATCTCATTATACATCACTGTTGAAATTGTCAAGACTCTCCAAGCATACTTCATCTATTCAGATGTTAATATGTATTATCCAGAATTGGACTATCCTTGTACCCCAAAATCATGGAATATTTCTGATGATCTAGGACAAATTGAATACATTTTCAGTGACAAGACTGGTACGTTAACACAAAATGTTATGGAGTTCAAGAAATGTACAGTTGGTGGTAAGAAGTATGGATTAGAATACACTGAAGCACAAGCAGGTATTGATAAAAGAAGAGGAATCGATGTTGAGGAGGAAAGTGCCAAATGGAAACAAATCATTGAGCAAGATAAACAAGATATGATTACTGAATTGCAAAAATTGCCTGAAAATCCACAATTCCGTGAAGATAATTTGACTTTTATCTCAAGTGAATATGTCAAAGATCTGGCTGCTAAAGATGAAAGACAAAGTCAGTTGAATCATCAATTCATGATGTGTCTCGCATTATGTCATACTGTTGTCACTGAACCATCATTAGAAAACCCAAATTTGAATGTTTTTCAAGCTGAATCCCCTGATGAAGCTGCATTAGTGGAAGCTGCCAATGATGTTGGTTATACTTTTTTGAGAAGAACAAGAAGCGGTGGCGTTGTTAATGTTCAAGGTAAAGATATTGAATTTGAAATTTTGAAATTTTTAGAATTTAATTCAACTAGAAAAAGAATGAGTATCATTGTCAAATATGAAAATGAATTGAAAGTAATCACTAAAGGTGCTGATTCTATCCTCTATGGAAGATTAGATCCAGTGAAAAATGATAAAGGGGTCTTGAATCAAACTGCCAAACATTTAGAAGAATTTGCAAGTGAAGGGTTAAGAACCTTATGCATTGCATCTCGTGACATCACAGAGGAAGAATTCACCAACTGGACCAAAATATACGATGCAGCCGCTTCATCACTTGAAGACAGAGATGCCAAGATTGAAGAGGCATCTAATTTAATGGAAAATAATCTGATCTTGCACGGTGGTACTGCCATTGAAGATCGTTTGCAAATTGGTGTTCCTGAATCCATTGAAACTTTAGGTCGTGCAGGTTTGAAATTATGGGTTTTAACAGGTGACAAAGTTGAAACTGCAATCAATATTGGATTTTCTTGCAACTTATTAGGGAATGATATGAGTTTGTTGGTTCTTACATCTGATCATGTTGATTCAGCTAAAGATGAGAATAATACCCTGGCTTCAGTTGATGCCAAACTTACTGAATATTTGGATAACTTTCAAATGACAGGTTCTTTAGAAGAATTGGAAATCGCTAAGAAAGATCATTCGATCCCAGATGAAAAATATGCTGTGATTGTTGATGGTGATTCATTAATAACAATTTTTGAAGATGATGATTTACAGAGAAAATTTCTACTGTTATGTAAACAATGCAAATCCGTCTTATGTTGCAGAGTTTCACCTGCCCAAAAGGCTTCAGTTGTTTCACTGGTTAGAGAATCTTTGGATGTTATGACTTTGGCCATTGGTGATGGTGCCAATGATGTTGCAATGATTCAAACTGCTCATGTTGGTGTGGGTATCGTTGGTGAAGAAGGTAGACAAGCATCCATGTCTTCTGATTATGCGATTGGGCAATTTAGATTCTTAACTAGACTGTTGCTGGTTCATGGAAGATGGGATTATAAAAGATTGGCTGAAGTGATTCCTGTTTTCTTTTATAAGAACGTTGCTTTCACATTAACTTTGTTCTGGTATGGTATTTTCAATAATTTTGATGGTTCCTATTTGATTCAATACACCATCATTATGCTATACAATCTTGCATTCACTTCATTGCCTGTTATATTGATAGGTGTTTTGGATCAGGATGTTTCTGATGTGGTGTCATTGAAGGTTCCACAACTTTACAAGGCTGGTATCTTAAGACAAGAATGGTCACAGTATAAGTTCATCTATTATATGATTGATGGTATTTATCAATCTGCTATTGCCTTCTTCTTTCCATATTTGATTTTTTATAAAGGGCAAGTTGCAACTTTTAACGGTTTGGATATTGCACATAGATTTTGGATGGGTATTATTGTCATTCATATTACTGTGATGGCATGTAACCTCTTCACATTGTTCAGACAAAAAAGATGGGATTGGTTAACACTTTTGATTGATAGTATATCAGTTTTATTGTTGTTTTTCTGGGTCGGTGTCTATACTTCCTCATTGGGTTCTTCTGAAATTTACAAAGCCGCTTCTCAAGTGTATGGATCTTTGGTGTTTTGGGTCTGTCTTGTCTCTGGTACAATTGCATGTTTGTTACCAAGATTTGTATTCAGTGTGTTCAACACCATGTACAGACCTACTGATGTTGATATCATTAGAGAATGTGTCGCAAGAGGAGATTTCGATGATGGAAAAGAGAAGAGACCAGATAGTTACATAAGTGACCAAGAGAAAGGTGAGTTTTCATCATCTTTGGAACAGCAAGATAATAGTATCAGCGTTCATGATGATGTAAGAAGACACAGTATTCAAACATCTCGTGAGGTTCCAGGTTTGACTCAGGCCCAGTCCTTGGTTAGAACATTCACACAAGCATCTTCCATTGGGAGAAAATAGTTAGAAGATTTATAAACGCTAATAGATAATTTTGAGTTAGAGTAAATCGTCTGTAGTATGTAGTATGTACAATTCGATTTCCGATTTAGGAAGAGATAAGCGCATTTAAAAATAACTTCTAATGCAAACCAATTAGCGCACGCACTAAAATTCCTACAAACACCATCAGCCATCAAACGAGCCTCCTCTTCACTTCTTTGGTCTCAACTCCAAGTCAGCCACTTCCCATTTCTATCTTTTGTGACTTACAACCTTCACCTAAACTTCTTTTCTTTGCGGCTGATCGGCCAATCACAACTTGCAAATAGCCGAAAGGAGACCTCCCACCGGCAAGCGCGGGAGATCCTTCCGCTTGCTCTTTCTAGCCCGCCTACTTTTCCAACCCCGGGTCCCCCCGCCTAGCCTACGCGGATAAACTCTGAAACTATGGGGTGGATTCGAAACAATGCCCTATGTATAAAAACAACCTTAGTCGGCCTTTGTTAAATTTACATTAACTCCACAAACACACACTTAACACACTCAATTGCAATGGTCAAAGAATTTTACGTTGAGGACCCGGTCCTTTCTGGTCTTGAGGGCCTCGTGCTTAGCAACCCAGCACTCACATTGATCAAAGATGAAAAGATCGTCTTCAGAAAGCAAGATTCTGATAAAATCTCAATCATCTCTGGTGGTGGTGCCGGTCATGAACCTACTCACGCTGGTTTCGTCGGTAAAGGTGCTCTAACTGCTGCCGTTTCTGGTGAGATCTTTGCTTCTCCTTCTACCAAACAGGTCCTGAACGGTGTCAAGGTTGTTGGTAAGGACTCTAAAGGTGTTTTACTCATTGTTAAAAATTACACAGGTGATGTTCTTCATTTCGGGCTTGCTGGTGAAAGAGCACGTGCTTTGGGATACGATACCGAAGTCGTTGTCATTGGTGATGACGTTGCTGTGGGTCGTTCTAAAGGTGGTTTGGTCGGTAGAAGAGCCATTGCTGGTACGTTGTTTGTTCACAAGATTGTTGGTGCCTTTGTGGAATATTACCCCCACACTTTGAAACAAGCTGCTCAAATCGCAAACGCTATCAATGACAACTTGGTCACTATTGGATCCTCTTTAGACCACGCTAAAGTCCCAGATAGACCATTTGAGTCTCAATTGAAAGAGAACGAGTTAGAATTGGGTATGGGTATTCATAATGAACCTGGTGTCAAAGTCTTATCACCAATTCCAACAGTTGCTGATTTATTAAAAGATCACATCTTGCCAAAATTATTAGATCAAAACGATAAAGACCGTGCCTATGTTAAATTTGACAAAGATGATGAAATTGTCTTGTTGGTTAACAACTTGGGTGGTGTTTCAAACTTGATCTTAACTGGTATCACTAAAGTCGCTTCTGAATTACTAAAATCCGAATACAACATTGTTCCATCAAGAACTTTACAAGGAACTTTAATGACTGCATTGAACGGTGAAGGTTTCTCTGTCACTTTATTGAATGTTACTAAAGCCAATGCTAAAGTTGAAGACTTGGGTTTTAAATCCATCATTGAATTATTAGATGCCGAAACTGATGCTCCTGCATGGCCAATCAAGAAATATTCTGAAGATGCTCCATCTTTTGATCCATCTTTAATCCATGAAGATTTCGAAAACATTCCTAAACATGGTAAATTCGACTATGAACATTTCAAGAAATATTTCCAATCTGGTGTTGATGCTTTAGTTAAAGCCGAACCAGAAATCACAAGATTAGATTTCTTAGTTGGTGATGGTGATTGTGGTACTACTTTAGTCTCTGGAGGTGAAGGTATTGTCAAGAACTTCAACGAAATCCCAAGCACTTCTCTTTCTGAAGCCTTGAGACACATCTCTGAATTAGTTGAGACCTACATGGGTGGTACTTCCGGTGGTCTTTACTCTATTTTCATCTCAGGTTTAGCCCAAGGTATAATCAAAAACGTTCCAGCTGGACAAGAAGTTGACATCAAGATCCTATCTAAATCTTTGGAAGATGCATTGGCTGTTTTATACAAATACACGAATGCCAGAGTTGGTGATTCAACAGTCATTGATGCTTTAGAACCATTCGTTAAAGAATTAGCATCGTCAACTGATTTTGCTAAAGCCGTTGCTGCTGCTGAAAAAGGTGCTAAATCAACTGGTGAATTTGAAGCTAAGTTTGGTAGAGCCTCTTATGTTGGTGAGTCAAGTAATGTTCCTGATCCTGGTGCTATTGGCTTGGTTGAATTTTTGAAAGGTGTTCAAACAGCTTTATAAGTTTGGAATTTAAGATAGATTAAAGAAAGTATTGGAGAGCAGAAGAAAACATCATATGTATAGTTCAAGATAATCATGATTAATGCGACAAATAAAATAGTCAGTAATGGTTGTAATCTTCAAGTCTTGACTTTTATTAACTATATACACGACCCTTCGCTCTCATTCAACAGAACTTTTTGATTAGTTCCTCCACCTCAGGCATCACATCAAACAGTATTTCATTTATCTCCTCATCGGACATCTTAGCAAGTACATATTTTGCCACATCGTCTCCTTTTCTGCTAACTGGACGAGAAATTCCTATTCCTAGCCTAAAAAACTTCAACCCTTGATTATTATGCTCCACTATGCTCTTGAGTCCATTATGACCCCTTGAGCTGACCTCATTGCCGCCATACCTTAGCTGATATTTCCCTCTCTCCTTGCCCAATTCATCATGCAACACAAGAAAATTCACGTTGAAATCTTGTTGATATTTCTTTTGAAAGAATAACCATGTGGGTATCACACTTTGACCTGATAGGTTCATATACGTTTGACTCTTGGTGAATATGGTTCTGCTGTACTGTTTATCCACTGCGTATTCTGTCTTGGGGATGGTTGGATGTGGTTTGAAGGGCATGTGGGTGAGATGGTTATTCATGAGATGTCCAACATTATGCCTCGTGTTGGCGTACTGTGGTTCTGGGTTCCCAATTGATGAGACAATGAGAAGGTTCGGCTTCTTAACAGTATTTGCGGTCGAGTAAAAGACCCTGGAGGGCCTCAATCTGAAATTTAGTCTCATCCTTATGAGCTTGTTTACTTATTGGTTGGTTGGTTGAAATCTTTTGAAAAATGTGTCAAAATTTTTTTCAGGTGACTACACTCACTTAAATCATAAAACTAAAAAACAATTGAGATCCAAATATAATCGTGAGTTGTAAATCATAATAAATAGGAAACCAGTCTCAACCTCATTTACTTCCGGTACGTAAGTTTCTCAATGCGTTGTCAATCAATTCTGCTGAGTTCGATAATTCTTGTTTTTGATATTTCAAGAACTTTTCCTTCTGTTGTAACCAACTTTCTTGAATTTGAAACCTTTTTGAGATCTTTTCTGTATCCATTATATAGACTGCTTCTTGCCATAACAACGTATCCTTGAACTAAATTAATAATCAGTGCTAAAACTCCAATAGATTGAGGTAAAATAGATACCTTGTTCAAATCATCAAACTCTTTGGTGATTCCTTCCATTTGTTTAGCATAATTACCAAAGATCTTTTCGGCTGTATCAATGATAACTTTCCAATCAAACTCCTCTGGGTTTCCCTTGTATCTTCTTTCCAACTCATCCAAACCATCCTGTCCATCGCTATTAACACTGGTGGAGATGTGTTTCATAATGGCTACCAACTCTTTAGACTTTTCACTGTAGGTATCTTCGAATCTTTTACTATAACCAACAGCACTGTTTTCGTCACTTCTGTCCTTGTCTACTCTCAACATCATTGGACTCGTGGCTATGGAACTGTTGGGACCGCTGTCATCCTTGTCAGTGATCGCGGTGCTGGTGGTGAGAGTGCTCTGATTCTGAAGATCTATAGCGGACTCTGCAATGTGCGAGTTGTCATTGCTCATCTCTTTTTCTGTCTCTCAGTGAAACTAAAAGTTGAAAGTGGAATCAATGGGACTTTCTCTTGTATTTATACTCACGTTTAACCGCTGAATCAAGTATGAGGTTACGAGCGGTGGTGTTTTTGTGTTTTGCCCGATCAACTTGGCAGATTTTGTGTATCTATTTTTTTTAAAAGAGAGAGTATGTAATTACTATAGTGAGTGATCTTAGAGGATAAAATGTCTGCGCCTATAACGAAAAGAGAAAGAGTCGATGCGAAACTGATAAGGCACAACATCAGTCGAACCTTCAAGCACTCCACGCTGGAGACCACGATTCACATCAAGGGTAACACCCCACACATGTCAGCTGTTAAAAGAACATCCAAAATGTTGAAAAGTCTTTCTAAAAAACAGCCCAATGTTCAGTACGTGACGTTATTGGGGATGGGCAAGGCCATACAGAAGACGCTGTCTGTGGGTCTGCACTTTCAAGAGAAAGAGGGTGCTAAGGTTGAAGTTCTGACGAAAAGTGTGGAAGTGTTAGATGAGTTTGAGTTCGATGATGAGGATAACGAAAATATATACTCAAAAAGAAGCTTGAGTGCAGTGGAGGTACATGTTTACAAAACTAATGATTTGATATAATCATGCATTAGTGGGATTGGTTATAGGACAAGTTCCAAACAACTATAATATAATTTTTTATTTTTTTTTTTATTTTGGGGTTTCAAGCCTGCTTTTGCTCTTAGTCTGTAAATATTCCAACTCTTCGATTTCATTCTTTATCTTCTTTCTGTTTAAGTCTTTTAAAAGGTCAAGAGCTTTTGTGGAAACTTGTAAGCATCTTTTGTAATCTCTCTTGTAATATAATCGTTGTGCCAGATGTTCGATCTTCACTCTGTCTGTCTTCACTGCTGGGTCGATCTTCTCCAAATCAATCTCCTCCAGCCACGTCGTCGTGTTTATCACAGGTCCAGACTCTTCAAACTGTTTCTTCTGTATCAGGTATGCCTCCTCGCTCTGTCCTTTACGAACTTTGATCTTCCCAGAACCTTTCTTCACGGCCACTGAACCGTCATTCATTTGGGTCTTGTCATTTCCTTCAAGTGAAAGTGTCTCCAGAGCAGCGCTGACGTTAGTTTCTATGTTGGTCGTATTCATTCTGAATGTCCTACTGAAAGCTGCTCTTATCATATAACAACTAAAGACTTTTGTAGTGTGTTGATTTTTTTTTATCTCATCGCAGAAGACATGTCAATTTTTTTCTTCGCTATGTACACTATAAGCGAGCGAATAATTTGTTTAAGCTTATTTAAAATGTCTTCGGAGTTGCATTTTCTTGGTAAAGGGAAAGAAACAGGAGGTTTATGCCCGTGACTGTTATTATTTTTTATTGTCTTCAAACAAAATGCCATTTATTAGAGGAGTCTAGTTAAGTAAAGTGTCAAACTAGGTTCTTTCTAACACTAATTGACGAATTTATCAAGTTTTATAGAAACATAAACTCTGTTACTTGAAATCAAATATTGAAAGTATAACAACACTGACCGGCTTTTAAATTGTTCGATTTCCTCTGAGTTTTCAAAAAGTCAGTTTATTGAACGTTTTTGGAGAAGTTCTAATTATTTTTTAAGAAAAGTATTGATCATGTTCATGTTTCGGTAAATTAAATTGCATGATTTTATTGATGATCGGGTAAATAAATTTATAATAATATGACAAAACATGAAATATAGAACAAATTGAGAATCTCTTAGTATATATTTACCACTACATTTGTATCAGATTTCAGCATAATGACGTATTCAAATTATCTTGCTCACTAGGTTTCTAAAGTATCTTCATTTTAGCATTCGAATATTTCAAGCTATTTTTCTTGAACCTACTAATGAGACTTTATAAGCTAACATAGAAATGTTGCTTAGCGCAGTTGGAATTTTTGAACAATATTGAAATGTTAAAGAAATAGGTTTTGTGTAGCCTGTTTCTATTACTAACATAGGCAACATTGAATGAACTTTAAAATGTTTTACACCGATGACAGTGATGAAAAACAAACAAAATTAAAAGCTGCATGAATTACCAGTATCACACCTGACAAAACAACTGTAGAAAAGTTTTAGAGTGTCTGAATTTTCGAATAAAGGTCTTCAATAGTTAGGTATGAGAATGGATTGGTTTTTTGATATTATCATATCTAAAAGTATCTAATCATAGTCTTAAATTAGCAGCAACACCAGCCCCAATTATGGATGAGTTCTCAATATGTTCCAGTATGATTCTATTTTTCGAATGCTGGACAATTTTTTCCTGATACACTTTCGAATTTGACAGGAAAGACCCAATAAATTCCACAACGATATCATCTTTTAGAGAACCAATCATTTCATGTATTGCCATGATTGCCAATGATACATAAGCTGCTGATCTTTGAAGTATTATTATTACAATTTCCTTGAGTAGTCCTATAATTTGTGAACTCAAGCGAATTCCATAATTATTACAAAGCTCTGTTTGAACATTCTCAACATTTTCAAATTCTTCAAGTAAAGTTATCAATGAGCCATGTAATGTAAACCTTTCAGTAATGAACGATGGTATTTCATTAATCTGTATCACTTTCAAGTCTATTAAGTCTATAATTATCAATCTGAACAACTCACAGATATATCTAGACGAACACAAAAATTCCAGAGGTTGGAATAACTTAAGAGTATGATTCTGTTCTAAATGAGGCTTATGATTAGCTTGTTGATTCCATCTTGAATCTATCAAAAGGTCATACTTGGTTATATTTTTTAATCTCCCGAAAAAGCCCAATTCCGTGTTTATTAACTTGTTGTTTAACTGAATGCATGAATTTAGACCAGTTCCAATAATCAATGATATTTCAGACTTTTTCCCAGAATTCATTAAATTTGAAAGATTCACTGCGATAGAGTCATTGATAACAGATACATGAACTGTACTGAATCTGTCCAATTTGTTGAATGCAAATGTGATTAGTTGTGGAAGCGATAAACCTTTGATTTCTTCATCTATAGTGAATCCTTTCCCCATGGGCAAGATTTCATAAGTCTGTGTGAATGGGAAGGACCAAGTCAGCCCTATGTTCCAAGATTGCTGAAGAATTCCAGACATGCCGATCACCTTCATAGCTCTGACTGCTAATGTATGAAAGAATTCAACATTGATACATTTTTCATTCTCATTAAGTACCCATTCATGTTGAACAATGACGTTGATTATTCCAGATTCAATACTGAGCACAGCTACCCGTACAGTTGACCCACCTATGTCCAAACACAGTAGTACTTCATTCTCTGTGCCTCGAAAGTCTGGAATAAAGTCTGGAATTCTCACATGTGAATCCAACATTGATATCTGTGACTTCTCCAGAGCTTCATTAAAAGAGGCTCTGAAATCCTCAAACAAGGCCCTTTCATCACTGGCGCTCAGTCCGAACTGCTTCTTCAGTCCTTCAATAAACCCACCTGTCGCAATCCCAGCAGCAGCACCAGTGGCAGCGAAACCATCACTATTCACAAGGGACATATAACGTATGATATTATGCTGAGAAAAATTCCTCCCCAGCTAAGAATATTTATTAAAATGCCCTAACACAGCACAGCCTTCATCTCGGGGATTCTGGCAGAGAAACGAAGATCAGGACAACAGCTGATCACTAACGTATCCCACACAAACAGTCAAATGAAACTAAGATTTAAAAGATCTAAAGCCAGAGAAAGAGTTTTCAACGGATTTTAAACAGCACCGAAACTCTATATACCAGACAAAATCCACTAAAAATCATTGAGTTTATAACTACAAATTTTGATAAAAGGTCTTTCTTTCTAATATACATAACATAACAATACTAAAATATAATAAACATAAACTCGTGAAAATAGAACGTCTCTTCAACACCGCTTCCTCTCTTCTCCACCATTTATTATTTCTTCTTTCTACCAAACAAACCTCTCTTCTTCTTCTTTTCACCTCCTTCCTTGACAGGAGCAGTGTAAACACCTTGCTCGAAATCTTCCCCATTACCAGAGAAACTGTGGACTGGAGCCTGCTGGAATTCAGCACCGTTGCTATATGGATTAGTAGCACCGAATTTTGGGAAATCTTGACGAACTCTAAATCCTAAAGTATCAGTTTCTAAACGATCTCTATAAGAGGCATCTCCTGTTATGGAGTACTCAAAACTTCTAATCGTGTCCAAAGGTCTTTCATCTCTTGCCCTAGTTGGGTTAGAAATATCCGGTCTTTGGATTGGTTTACCAAAAACATCATGTAACCCAGATGGACCAGGAATATAACTGTTTCTTGAACGGTTTGCTTCTTCTAAATATTGCTCATCTGCAGCTTCTTGGAATGGCTGCTGTTCGTTGACGGCAGCAAGGATCGGATCGTGCACTGAGCCTGTACGCACTTTGTAGTGTTTGACATCTTCTTTGGTGATGTTGACTTTACCAGCTGAACCACCAGAACCGTTGGATGCGGTTGTATTCTTTCTGAAAATACCCATGTTTTGATAAGAGGATCTCCGAGTGAGTGAAGGGGTTGTGTTCGTGTGAGAGTAACAGGTTCTTGATCGCTGAAGTTCAAAAGAAAACGAGCGATACGGTTGTGGCTGTGGTTGATGGGGAGTTTAAAGTCGAGATTTGGCTCTGTTTATTTTTAAATCAATTTTTTTGTTTTTTGTTTTTTTTTTTCTTTTTTCTTTTGACATTTCTCTTCGCTTCTATGTGGTCCCAACCAACAACGCGGTGTAAAAAATTCTACTGTGAGATCGATTGTTAAATTGTAGTGTATTATTTTAGTATTAAATTAGTTTGTAGTATTAAAAACTGAGTTCGTAGAACGTCTCTCTAGTCAAGTTTTTGAAGAGCTTGGATGTTTGTTCTTTCAAGATTTTGTGGGTTTTGATCAACTCATCCTTGGTTAAATCAACATTGATTGCGATTTTCAAATGTGGGATTAATGGTAAGATCTCTTGATTCAATGAATAGTTTGGATGTGCTAACAAGATATCACCATCTTCAAGAACAAGCTCTATCAATTTATTCAACAAAGTTTCCTCTTGGTTCAAAGTGTTGATGAATTTATCACTGATTGATTTTTTGTTCAAGTTACCGATGACGGAATTTTGTCCAGTATAAGCTAATGGTAAATCAAATGATTCTCGTAGTTTAGGATTCAACACAAGATGAATGATACTTGATTCTGGAACAGACAAAACATCAAAATATTTGGTGATGACTCTGTCCGTGGAGATCAATTTATGTAAATATGCTGTATTTTCTTGAAGTTTCTTTAAAATAGTGGATGATCCATTAACAATTGACTCATCAATCAAGTCTAATGCAACTGACGTAGATTGAGTAACGTATGGTGGTAAAGAAGCACTGAAACAATATGCTAAAGAACCAATCTTTTGATGATAAGTCATCACTGCATCACCAATACAAAAGGCACCAGATGAAGAGAAGGAGTTTGCCATAGAACAAATGATGATTTCTGCTTCTGTTATTGGAATATTGAAGAATTCAGTCAAACCTCTACCGGTTTTACCCAAAACACCAATAGATAATGATTCATCCAAGAATAATCTAAATTTGAATCTTTTCTTTAATTCAACTATTCTTGGTAAATCTGGATAATCACCAGAATTTAGAAACAAACCTTCAGTGACTATGAATTTTCTTGAAATTTCACCTTTCTTTTCATGTTTGAAATATTTTTCGTTTAATTCAATCAAGATTGACTCTAAATGATCAATATCGTTATGATTATACCAATATATGGAAACTCTTGATAATTGCAAAGCTTTTTGTATGGACAAGTTGACATTTGAATCAGCAAGGACGAAATCACCTCTTTTCAAGAAACTTGGTAGAACAGAACCAGCAGTGGTAAAATCTTGTCCATATAAGATAGCAGCTTCAGTTCCAAAGAAATTCTTTAAATGAGATTCCAATTTCATATGATGATCTTGATTACCGTAGAAATTTGGAGGACCACAGGCACCAACACCATTTGTTTGAATAACTTTGATTGATTCTTCTTTAACTCTTGGATGAATACCAAAGTTTAAGAAATTCAAACTTGATAAATTTAATAGGTCAAACTTGTTTTCAGTTTGAATATGTGTCGTGATGGCGGTTTGTGAGACTGGTATTTTGTCCAACTTCCATCTTTCTTCTTTTTTCAATGGCATGACTAAAGGTTCAGGAGTCCAATCTTCAATCAATTCATCAACTTCATTAGTTTGCAATTTGATGAAATCTTTCTTCTTGACTTCATATTTGGAGGAGGTGAAGTATCTGATTGCAAAAATCACCAAGATAACCTCTAGTAAAGTTCTCACTGGATCATTTTTGTGTGATGATTTAATGTATCTGATGATGATACTGGAACCAGGAATCAACTCAATGTAACCAAGAAGCTGGGAGAACAAGACGCGCGCTTTGTATGTGGACTCCAAGACAAAGTCAGGTATTTGCACAGTGGCAGCAATTGACGCGTTCGACATTGTGAATATAGAGATGGAGATGAATTGGTTAGGAGATTGAAAGACAAAATATAGGGGAAGCGCTTAAAGGGGACAAAACGGTGGTAGCAGCAGTTTCGATTGACAGACAGGTGACAGAGGCAGAGGGGGTCTAATAAAGAGAGCAACACTAATAAAACAACTCAGCACACACGAATCAGTCCACAGAACACTCCAACCAGCAAATGTTTCAAACTTCAATTGGTAGAGTCAAAATCAGAACCAGAATTTTGAATCAAAACAAAAAAATTCGTCCGTTTCCAGTTCGCGAATATTACATAATATAACATAGTCACGTGATATCGGATGTTTTGTTCCGGTTTTAGAGGGAGCCAAAAAACCAGCACTCAAAACCATTTGCAGTAGCTGTTGCATCAGTGACGGCCCCCAATCCATCCCTTCCCTTTACCACTCACCACTCCTCAGAGTTCTCTCCTCCAGCTCCTTTGAACAACTTCCCACTGCTGGACCCCCATACGTTCTTAACCCGTATTCGCGAAACTGGAAACCCCACCACTGCAATTCTTTGTATAGACAAAAATTCACAATCTCACTGAGTTCCACTTAACTCTCCACCAAATTCAAGTCGCATCTCTCACAATGTCGTCCGCATTCGCCAGATTCATGGCCTCCGAAACCGGCCCTAAGACCGTCCACTTCTGGGCCCCAGTCTTGAAATGGGCGTTGGTCTTTGCCGGTCTAAGTGATATTCAAAGACCCGTTGAAAAAGTTTCTGGTACTCAGAACTTGTCTTTGATAGCCACCGGTTTGATTTGGACAAGATGGTCTTTCGTTATCAAACCAAAGAACTACTTGCTTGCCTCCGTCAACTTCTTCTTGACTTTGACCTCTGGTTACCAATTACTTAGAATCACAAACTACAGATTAGCTCAAGGTGATTCTGCAGGTCAAGTTATCAAGTACATCGTCAATGGTGATGCTGCTCCAACACAAATCATCGAATCCACCACCCCTGCTGCTGCCGCTTCAACAGAGTCCCCAATTGTTGCTGCTGCCATTGAAGCCTCAAAGAAATAGATGATCACTCGGACCTTTACAGCTTGAATATTTATAGATCCCTTCTTTTCCATTTTTTCTACTATTTCAAAGACTTGGTGTGCTTTTTTAACGATTCTTCACGACAGCTTGTTTGTGCTCAATATACAATCTATATATATTCGAATAGAAAAATTGTTTTTCTTTTGCTTTAGTTATCATAGCTTTTCTTTCTTCCGAACACTTTGAATCTGTTTGTTCATATCTGGAATATCTCTGGTGAAAAACTTTTTGAGCTCATTATCATATTTGATCCATTTTTCTAATTCTCTCTTCAATTTACCAATCTCTGGCTTGAAAACATTTTCATTAGTGTATGACAACTTGGCTCTTTTAAGTTTCTCGATTCTTAATAATCTGTAAATATCTTGTTCTGATAATCTACTAAATTCTTTGTTCTTGAACAATGTCAGGTTTGTTCTGTCACTTTCCGTCAGCTGTGTGTAAGTAGATTCAGATTCTAAAACAGTATCATCTCCATCTTTCATCTCTTCTTCTTTTGTATCCTCTTTTACATGTTTAACCTCAGTTGCATCAAGAGGGTTGGAGAAATTAATATTATAGCTGATACCTTCTTTATCATCAATATCAATATGTGTAACTTTAGCCGAAGACTTCTCCAGCTGTTTAAGTTCCTCGTTTTTGATATTCTCATCATACAGAGTTTCAAAGTTTTTGCTATAGGCTCCCAGACTATCGCCAGTAACGGTCTTCAACTGTTCCATCTGTTTGACATACAACTCTTCGAAATCATTTTCGCACTTGCTTATTCCCAAGAGAGTAAACACCGATTTCTCATGATCTGTATTATTGACTAAATCTTCAGCTTTTGATATGAACTCAGCTTCAGTCTCTTCATGATCCACATCTTCTAGTTCTATAAGTCCATCAAGATACTTTAATGTGAGATGGAAATTGGTTTCTAGCTCTTCCAATTCATCCTGAATGATCCCGATGAAGTCGGTGGCAGTACTGTCTGCTGCCTGTGGTTCAATGACAAGCGGCTGTATGGACTGAACCTCAATTGGCTGCGGACTCTTTGACATTTTTTGAGTGGTTTCTCTTTACTTAGATTTACGTTAGGTTTACTGAGTGATCGAAATTTTTGTTTGTTTACAAAATCGAAATTTGTTAAGGCCAGTAAACAAAAGAAAAGAACACAAAAGAGACAGCTGAAAGTTCACTCCAATAAAAGATGGATGTCAAGGACTTGAGTGAGTTGAGATTTCAATTGCGAGATTCTGTGCGGATACTCACCGAACTCAACCTTTACAACGCCGCGAAATGGTCTGGTGAGGCTCTCAATGGGTTAGAACCAGAAGCTGTTGATGTTGACAGTGATTCAGAAGAGGTTGATTATCAATTTGAACCACTACATCAATTACACATGCCGAAAACTGAACAGGATAAGCTTCTTCTTGCAAAGACTTATTTCAATGTTAAGGAATTCCACAGATGTGCTAATGTTCTGAAGGATTGTAAGTCGAGTATTTCCATGTTCATAAGGTTATATTCCATATTCATAAATGGTGAAAAGAAATTTGAAGAAGACTCGGAGGGAATATTGAGTTCAAACGATAATCAGAAGGCAAAAGATAGATCGTACCTCTCTGTGATTTCCAAAGCTTTAAATACAGTGTTCTTTGAACTTTCAGAAAAGACTTACAAGAATGATCCATTTTTGAATTATTTATTTGGTGTTGTATTGCTGAAACAGAAACTTATCGGTCAAGCCCAGGATCATTTAATACATTCCATTAGATTATATCCTTTGAATTGGAGTGCTTGGACCGAACTAATATCATCTATACAGTCATTAGATTCAGCTTTTCAAATCATTGAACTTTTGAAATCTTCTTTCCATAATCATAAAATTGGAACAATTATGTTGAAATTCTTTGAAGTTGTCATAAATCAAGAATTTTTCCAGCAAAATACCGAACTATATAACTTGATTGATAGTTTGATGAATGATTTCCCCAGTTTTTCCTTTTTAAAATGTCAAAAAGCTTTAATTTCTTACCATGCATTAGAATATCAAGAATCAGAAAAGATCTTTGATAATATTATGGAAAATGATCCTTTAAGACTTGATGATCTTGACACTTACTCTAATATCCTTTACGTGATGGAGAAAAAATCAAAATTAGCATACTTAGCCCAACTATCTAACTCAATTGATAAATTCAGACCAGAGACTTGTTGCATCATAGCCAACTATTACTCATTGAAGTTTGAACATGAGAAAGCAATCATGTATTACAGAAGAGCTTTGACGTTGAATAGAAACTGCTTGAGTGCTTGGACATTGATGGGCCATGAGTTTGTTGAGTTGAAGAATTCACATGCTGCGATTGAAAGTTATAGAAGGGCGGTGGACACAAATAATAAAGATTTTAAAGCTTGGTATGGTTTAGGTCAAGCATACGAGGTGTTGGATATGCATCTGTACTCTTTATATTACTATCAACAGGCTAGTTCTTTGAAACCTCTTGATAGAAGAATATGGATTGCGTTGGGTAATTGCTATGAAAAGTTGGATAAAGTGGAAAATGCAATCAAATCATATCAGAAGGCAATAGAACTAAACCTATCAGATGTATTGACCGATGATGTTGCTATTTTATACAAGATTGCACTTTTATTTGAGAAAATCGAAATGATTTCCAAAGTTTATGAATTTATGAAGAATTGTTATTTGTTAGAAACGAATGAGAATATAAAGAATGATGAGACTTGCAAAGCAAGAATATGGCTCGCGAGATATGAGTTGAATAATAAAAACTATCAAATGGCTTATCAATATGCAAGTGATTTGAATTATGGATTGAGTCAAGAAATCGAGGAGGCCAGAAGCATAGCAAGAGAAGCAAGAAATCATATGAACTTGAAATAAATAACTTCAAAATACATGTTGATGCCATTGAATTTCCCTACTTATGTCACTCCCCATGCACATGAACTCGGTCTTCTGTAAAAATATTTACAAATTGTTGGTAGGAAAATTCAATGTGGTGTAAGGATTTATTTGATTTTTTTAAATAGTGTAACCTTTTTGAAAATTTGTATATCAGTAACAGAAAGGTAAACAAAGCACTGATACCTATTACAGGAGCGTTGAATTGGTCACAATTAGGCGCATCTGAGAATAAAACACTCACTGGAATACATATTAGTGGTTTTTTGTCAGACTACGCACTAAATACGGCTGTTTTTAACAGCTTTTGAGTGAAAAAGTCATATACTCTCTTAGTAGGAAGAAGAGATGAGCAGTTTGCCCCCTCCTCCTCCGCCACCCCCAGGATGGCAGCCGCCTCCACCACCTCCAGGAATGAGAGGAAATGGATTTCCACCACCACCGCCACCACCTGGATCACAGCCCCCACCTCCACCGCCACCATCATCATCATCGTCATCAATTGCATCAAAATCCAAATCAAGATTTAACAAAAGTGAACTTGATCTAAAGAAGAGAAAATGGCTACAGATACAGAAAGCAAGATACCCTAAACCCTCTAGCAAAAAATCTGGAGGGTTTGTGAACTCACATAAAGTGGAAATGCCTCCTGAACATCTCAGAAAAATCATTAACGATCATGGAGATATGTCATCTCGTAAGTTTGACCAGGATAAGAGATCATACCTTGGTGCACTTAAATATATGCCTCATGCCGTGCTGAAACTTCTTGAGAACATGCCACAACCATGGGAAGAAGCAAAAGATGTCAAAGTTTTGTATCATATCACTGGATCAATCACCTTTGTTAATGAGATTCCAAGAGTAATTGAACCGGTTTATAAAGCACAGTGGAGTGCGATGTGGATTGCCATGAGAAGAGAAAAGAGAGACCGTCGTCATTTTAAAAGAATGAGATTTCCTCCATTTGACGATGAAGAACCACCTATTAACTGGCTTGAGAATCTAGAGGATGTTGAACCTTCTGATTCTGTGCAATTGGATTTGGACGAAGTCGACGATGAAGCGGTGATTGAATGGTTTTATGACCCTAGACCTTTGGTAGATAAAGTCCAGTTTGTCAATGGGGACTCATATAGAAGTTGGAAGCTGTCGTTGGATATCATGTCTAATCTTTATAGATTATCAACTCCACTACTAAGAGAAATCTATGATTCCAACTATTTCCACTTGTTTGACAAGGAATCATTCTTTACAGCTAAAGCCCTTAACAATGCTATCCCTGGTGGTCCTAAATTTGAACCTTTGTTCAAAGATGTTGAAGAAGAAGATTTTAATGAGTTTAATTCGATAGATAGAATCATTTTCAGAATCCCAATAAGGACGGAATACAGGGTCGCATTCCCACAATTATACAACTCTCAACCAAGGAGTGTTCATATATCTTGGTATTCTGACCCAATCAACTGTTACATCAAACAAGAAGACATTGAAAATGATGTGTTCACGTTCAATGAATCATTTAATCCGATCAAGTCAAGACCACTTGAAAATATCAAACTTGATAAACAGAGAGACTCTTTGTTCAATGCTGATACTGGCGAAGATTTACAAGGGTTTGAATTACCAACCAAAATCAGACCATTTCTGGAAGAGAAAGATATCGAGTTGGAGAAGACTGTCAATGCATTAGAATTATGGTGGTCTCCATTCCCATATAATCAACGCTCTGGTCGTATGGTTAGGGCTCAAGATGTAGCGTTGGTCAAAGACTGGTTCTTACAAAGACCTTCGAAAGACTTGCCAACAAAGACTAGAATTTCGTACCAGAAACTCCTGAAGTCTCATGTTTTGAATGAATTACATCCTACTCCAGCAACGAATCAGAAAAAGGTCAAATTATTGAAATCTTTGAAACAGACTAAGTTTTTCCAAGAGACAACTATTGACTGGGTCGAGGCTGGTCTGCAAGTTTGTCGTCAAGGCTTCAACATGTTGAATTTATTAATCCATAGAAAAGGTTTGACTTATTTGCATCTTGATTACAATTTCAATTTGAAACCAACCAAGACATTGACCACTAAGGAACGTAAAAAGTCAAGATTTGGTAATGCATTCCACCTAATGAGAGAAATATTGAAAGTAGTCAAGCTGTTGGTCGATGCTCAAGTTCAATTCAGATTAGGTAACGTCGATTCTTTCCAATTGGCTGATGGTATCTACTACATTCTAAATCATCTTGGTCAATTGACTGGTATTTACAGATACAAGTACAAAGTCATGCATCAAATCAGAGCATGTAAAGATATCAAACATGTCGTCTACCATAGATTTAACAATATCATTGGTAAAGGTCCTGGATGCGGTTTCTGGCAACCAGCTTGGAGAGTTTGGATCTTTTTCTTAAGAGGTATTATTCCTCTGTTGGAGAGATGGTTAGGAAACTTATTATCAAGACAGTTCGAAGGTCGTTCCAATGAAGTTGCAAAGACTGTCACCAAGCAGAGAACTGATGCTTATTACGATTTAGAATTGAGAGCTTCTGTTATGAATGATATTCTAGATATGATTCCAGAAGGTATCAAGCAAAACAAAGCAAAGACCATCTTACAACATCTGACAGAGGCTTGGAGATGTTGGAAAGCAAACATTCCTTGGAAAGTTCCAGGATTACCAGAACCTATAGTGAAAATCATTGAACGTTACATCAAAGCCAAAGCTGACGGCTGGGTTTCCTCAGCACACTATAACAGAGAAAGAATTAAACAAGGTTCAACTGTCGAGAAGACTGTTGCCAGAAAGAACTTGGGTAGATTAACTAGATTGTGGTTCAAGAATGAACAAGAACGTCAAAAGAACATTGAAAAAGATGGACCTGAAATCTCCCCATACGAAGCTACTACCATGTTCAAGACAATGGTTGACTGGTTTGAAAGCAGAAAGTTTGCTCCTATCCCATTTCCTCCTTTGAGTTATAAACATGACACCAAATTATTGATCTTAGCCTTGGAAAATTTGAAAGAATCATACAATGCTAAAGGTCGTTTAAATGCATCACAACGTGAAGAACTTGCTTTGATTGAACAAGCTTATGATAATCCGCATGAATGTTTAAGTAGAGTGAAAAAGTTTTTGCTAACGCAGAGAGTTTTCAAAGAAGTTACTGTTGAGATGTTGGATCAATATCAGCAATTAACCCCAGTTTATGAAATAGATCCATTGGAGAAGATCACTGATGCTTACTTAGATCAATATTTATGGTATGAAGGTGATAAAAGAGGTTTGTTTCCAAATTGGATTAAGCCTAGTGATGCTGAAATTCCACCATTGTTAGTCTATAAATGGTGTCAAGGTGTCAACAATCTTCATGAAGTCTGGGATACTTCTGAAGGTCAGTGTAATGTTATGTTACAAACCACATTAGGTAAAGTTGCAGAGAAGGTTGACTTTACGTTGTTGAATCGCTTGTTGAGATTGATTATGGACTCGAATATGGCAGATTACATCACCGCTAAGAACAATGTCAGTCTGACTTATAAGGATATGAACCATATCAACAAACATGGATTGATTAGAGGTTTACAGTTCTCTTCATTTGTTTTCCAATACTATGGTTTAGTTCTTGATTTATTGATTCTTGGTCTAGACAGGGCTTCAGAACTAGCCGGTCCTGCCTCTTCTCCAAATGAATTCTTGCAGTTCAAATCACAAGAAGACGAAACATCTAATCCAATCAGATTATACTCACGTTATATTGACAAGATCCACATCTTTTTCAGATTTGACGAAGAAGACTCACAGGAATTAATTCAAGCATATCTTTCAGAAAATCCAGATCCGAACTTTGAAAACATCATTGGGTACAATAATCGTCGCTGTTGGCCAAAGGATAGTCGTATGAGATTGATGAGACATGATGTTAATTTAGGTAGAGCAGTATTCTGGGAGATCCAAAGTCGTGTCCCAAGAGCATTAGCAACCATTCAATGGGAAGACACCTTAGCTTCAGTTTATTCCAAGGATAATCCAAACTTGTTATTCTCCATGTGCGGGTTTGAAATCAGAATCTTGCCAAAATCAAGAATGGATGAAGTCACCTCTTCAACTGATGGTGTTTGGGATTTGGTTGATGTTAATACCAAACAACGTACAGCTAAAGCCTTCTTGCAAGTCACTGAAGAAGAAGTTGAAAAGTTCCATAATAGAATTCGTCAAATTCTTATGTCTTCTGGATCAACAACATTTACCAAGATAGCAAGTAAATGGAATTCAGCACTATTATCATTATTTGCTTATTTCAGAGAAGCTGCTGTCTCAACAGAATCATTATTGGATGTTTTAGTGAAATGTGAAACGAAGATTCAAAATCGTGTCAAGTCAGGGTTGAACTCCAAGATGCCTACCCGTTTCCCACCTGCAGTTTTCTACACACCAAAAGAGTTGGGTGGTTTGGGTATGCTCAGCGCATCTCATATCTTGATTCCAGCCTCTGATTTAAGTTGGTCAAAACAAACTGATACTGGCATTACACATTTCCGTTCAGGTATGACTCTATCAGAAGAAAAGATGATTCCAACAATCTTCAGATATATCACATCTTGGGAAAATGAATTCATCGATTCCCAAAGGGTCTGGGCTGATTATGCCATCAAACGTCAAGAAGCATTGCAGCAAAATCGTCGTTTAGCATTTGAAGAGTTGGAAGGATCTTGGGATAGAGGTATTCCAAGAATCAGTACGTTATTCCAAAAAGATCGTCATACCTTGGCATATGATAAAGGTCATCGTATCAGAAGAGAATTCAAGCAGTTTTCATTGATCCGTTTCAATCATTTCTGGTGGACTTCTAATCATCACGATGGTAAATTATGGAATTTGAATGCATATCGTACAGATGTTATTCAAGCACTTGGTGGTATCGAAACAATCCTAGAGCATACGTTGTTCAAAGCTACAGGGTTTGACTCATGGGAAGGTTTATTCTGGGAAAAAGGTTCTGGTTTTGAAGATTCTTTGAAATTCAAGAAATTGACTAATGCCCAAAGAACTGGTTTAAGTCAAGTTCCAAATCGTCGTTTCACTTTATGGTGGTCACCAACTATTAATCGTGCTAATGTCTATGTTGGTTTCTTGGTTCAGTTAGATTTGACTGGTATTTTCTTACATGGTAAGATTCCAACTCTTAAGATTTCATTGATTCAAATCTTCAGGGCTCATTTATGGCAAAAGATTCATGAAAGTATTGTTTTTGATATTTGCCAAATTTTGGATGGTGAAATGGATGTTTTGAAAATCGAGTCAGTTCAAAAAGAGTCAATTCATCCACGTAAATCATACAAAATGAACTCATCAACTGCCGATATCACATTGAATGGAACATACAGATGGGGTTCAAGTGCACCATCATTACTTCATGATACTAATGATGATATGACAGTTGCAACAAGTGACAAATTCTGGATTGATGTTCAACTTCGTTATGGTGATTATGATTCCCATGATATCTCCCGTTATGTTCGTGCCAAATTCTTGGATTACACAAGTGATGATCTATATCCATCTCCAACTGGTGTCTTGATTGGTGTTGATTTAGCTTATAACATGTATGATGCATATGGTACTTGGTTCCCTGGTTTCAAACCATTAGTTCAAAGTGCAATGAAAACAATTATGAAAGCGAATCCATCCCTCTATGTCCTTCGTGAACGTATCAGAAAAGGTTTGCAGTTGTACCAGTCTCAACCACAACAAGCATTCTTGAACTCTAATAACTATGCTGATTTATTCAGTAATGAAACTCAGTTGTTTATTGATGATACGAATGTTTACAGAGTTACTGTTCATAGAACAGTGGAGGGAAATTTGACAACCAAACCAATCAATGGTGCGATCTTCATCTTGAATCCAAAAACTGGTCAACTTTTCTTGAAAATCATTCATACTTCCGTTTGGTCGGGACAGAAGCGTTTAGGTCAGCTATCTAAATGGAAAACTGCTGAAGAAGTTGCTGCTTTGATTCGTTCATTGCCGCATGAAGAACAACCGAAACAATTGTTGATTACAAGAAGAGCAATGTTGGATCCATTAGAAGTGCATATGTTGGATTTTCCAAACATCTCCATCCGTCCTTCAGAGCTACGTCTTCCATTCCATGCATCAATGAAGATTGATAAGTTACAAGATTTAGTTTTGAAGGCAACTGAACCACAAATGGTATTGTTTAACATCTTTGATGATTGGTTGAAATCTATTTCCTCATACACTGCATTTTCTCGTCTGATTTTATTGCTTCGTGCTCTTGATGTTAATCAAGACCGAACCAAATTGATCTTGCGTCCAGACAATTCAGTGATCACTCAAGAGAACCATATCTGGCCAACATTTACTGATGATCAATGGGTTGAAGTTGAGATTCAATTACGTGACATGATCTTAAACGATTATGGTAAGAAGCATAATATCAACGTTGCATCTTTGACACAATCTGAAATTAGAGATTTAATTTTAGGTCAAGATATCAAGGCTCCATCTGCTCAAAGACAAGAAGAGATTGCTAATATTGAAGGTGAGACGAAGAATGAAGAGAATGGTGCCTTATCGGGTATGAAAGTGAAAGTCAGAAATGCTCAAGGTGAAGACATTATTACCCATGTTTCTACTAATTATGAGTCTCAATCATTCACATCTAAGACAGAATGGCGTAAGTTGGCTATATCTGCAGCACTGTTACATATGAGAAGCAAGAACGTTTATGTTGCGTCAGATGATTTTGTCGAAGATAAGACCACTTATATCATGCCAAACAATGTTTTGAAAAAATTCATTCAAATTTCGGATACGAGAACTCAAATTGGTGGTTATGTTTATGGTTCGTCACCTACTGATAATCCATTAGTCAAAGAAATCAAAACCATTGCAATTCCACCTCAAACAGGAACTTTGAACACTATAGAAATGAGCAAATTGGTTGAATCTGAATGGACTGAAGGTCTAGAGTTATTAGGTTGGATACATACCCAAACATTGGAATCGAACTATATGCCTGCAATGGATATCACTACACATTCAAAGATGTTCAAAGATTATCCAGATCATGAAAACTTGGTTGATTTCACAGTCAGTCTATCAACTGGTTCGATATCGTTGAGTGTTTTTCAATTGAGTGAAGAAGGATTCCAATGGGGTTTGCAGAACAAGACAATTGATATTGAACCTGAAGGATACAAAGCAGAATTTAGTGAGATTGGTCAATTGATCTTATCAAGTAATATTTTGGGTAATTTCTTGACTCCAAGTACCGATATTTGGAACTATACGTTTATGGGGACAAGATTCAATCAAAACATGGAGTATGACTTTAAAATTGATATTCCTATTGAATTTTATCATGAGTTGCACCGTCCTAACCATTTTATTTCGTTTAATGAGCTGGAGTATGATGGTATGTCATTAGAAGCTGAACAGGAAGACGTATTTGCCTAATAAACAGGCTTACACTGTTGCAAATTAGTTGTTCGTTAGAAAAGAGAGAAAAATAACATGAGAAGAAGAAATTAATAACTGTTATACACAGCGATGTATATTTATTGTTGAAAGATCACGATTTTATGGATATAATAGAACAAAGTAGAAATTTTTCATCATAGAGTAACATAATTCTTAGGGAAAATACCAATCTTGTCATTGAATTCACCTTTCCACCAATCTTCATTGATTTTACTATCCAAGATTTTTATCTTATCACCTCTTTTAAAACTCAAGTCTCCTGGCTCTTGAGCGACAAATTCATATTCTGCAATACAGAATTGGTACGCCGTTCTGACAGAACTTTGTGTTTCAGAAATAGCATCTCGATTTCTCACACTGTTGTGTGAATCATCGATATTGATTTGCTTGAGTAGTAATTCTTCATTTGGCTTGATGATAACTAAATTTTCCAAACTATTGGTCGCCTTCTGGATATTTTTTCTATATTTCTCAGAAATTTCTTTGAAAAAAGTCTTGTTATCTGCTTCTATTTCCTTTGATCTCAATTTAAATAATGGATCAGAAATTTCATTAATGTTCAAAAAATGATAATAGTTTGTCAATTGAAGGAAATAAAGAGTTATCATCACAGGTTTCAAGAGATCGTTGATCAACTTGAAATACTTTGGCATTTCTTTTTTCAAACTATCATTGAACTTGTCATACTTCAATTTACCCAATTCCAAACCTTTCTGATATCTGATTAAGTTCTCTTCTTGTTTCAAACTCAAATGATCATTTCTCTCCATTTTGTCTTTCAAAATATTGATGTTGTTGGTATACTTGTTGATATCTAAAATAGCAAACTCTCTTTCTTTAGCGTACAATTTGATGTTCTTGTTGATAGTTTGAACTTCCATCAATGGGTCTTTCACCAATTTGATAATCAGTTCCAAGTTCAGCACAACTTTCACTTGGATCTCTTCCCATTTATCTTTGAACTTCATACATAGCTCACTGTATCCTTTAGAAACAAGTTCAAAATCCTCATTGGTCTCATTATGAAAGATTAAGCTCAACAGCTCAGCGGAATTGATAATGGATCTCATGAAATCTCTAACATTGTCACAATACTTAGTGATTTCAAGTTGTAAAGATGGAATGTTTTCACTAATGTAGAGAAAGACTTCATACAGATGGTCAAACAGTTCATCAGAAGGGAATTGAGACCCAATATTAAGCTTTTGTTTGAAGATCTGTGGTGCCCTAATGAGTGACCGTTTGATGTTGACCCAGTCTTTGTTTTTGGATAATTCATGAATTTTGCACTGGAAATCTTCAATGTGGGAGCTTTGGATCAAACTAGCGGACTTTGAATGGTGAACAGTTGGAATATGGGGCTTTGAATCACTCATTATGGGAAAGTGTGGTGGGTATGTGTAGATTGTGAGTTCACAGAAATTTCATTCATCTTTGTGGTTTGAAGTTTCAACAGAAGAAACTAAAAGAAAATCTCGAGAGTGGTCGATAGAGCGTAGCCAAGGGAAGACACATACCTAAATTTCCGCTTCTGAGAAGAATGATTCAAGTTCAAATTGGTGTGAGCCTCGCTTTCAGCTCTTGTATGGTCATGAACATCGATTAAAATGGCGTACTCATATCAATTTCCCTGGATAAATCTTTGGAATTAAGAATTGAAGGAACTTATGGAAATGCCAGGTGAGGCGGTCCAGAGATCAGTATCGTCTTCTTTTCTGGACTCAATGAATAAATTGAAGAAATTGTCTCTATTCAAGCAACTTCGTACTCTGTCAAAGCACCACCTAACCACTAAAGTTGAGCCGCAGTCCTGAGCTCTTTGAACTGACGAACAACATGACATTTCACACTCCAGTAAAGTCTCGTTCCATATTGTTCTCTCAGGCTCTAGGCTTTAGCTTCAACTTGTTATCACTGGATTTGATTATTAAACATAATTCTCACACTCCATTTTTTCAATCATCTATAGCCACCCCAATCAATGTCCTTCAAGGCCTTCTTTTCTCCAGAACGCGTCTATGCCGTCGTGGGAGCCTCCACGAACCCGGCCAAGTACGGTTACAAGGTCCTGTCCTGGTATGTCGCCCACGAGCTTCCAGTCTTCCCAGTGAACCCGGTGGCCTCCCAAGTGCTGGACATCCCCACAGTCAAGTCGCTAGTGGATGCTGCCAGGGACTTCAAGACACAGTATCCGGGAGCTGACGGGCTCAGCGTGAGCTTCATCACACCTCCACACGTATCATTAGAAGTGCTTGAGTCCTTGGAAAAAGAGGGTCTTCAGAGTGTGATAAAAGGTGTCTGGTTCCAACCTGGTTCTTACGACTCAGCATCAATTGACAAGTCCAAATCATTGGGCTTTGATCCTGTTCTTGAAAACGGAGAGTGTATATTGGTCTCGGGCGACGAGGGCTACACCCAGTCAAAGATCTTGAAGGCCAATTTATGATTAATGAATACACACACAAATGATCTATCACTAAATTAGTAATTATATTATCGGATCCTTCAACATCTTCTTAATGAACTCCTTCCAACTGTCATTGCTTCCTGAAGACTTGACAGAGATTGAGTAATTGAACGGTAGGACTTCAGTTGATGTGATGATTGGAATATGATCTTTATTTTGGTCAGCAATATCACTGATTTGCCATATCAACTCTTCGAAATCCGATTGTAGTTTCTCAACGCTAAAACTGGGCTCTACTCCACCAAGATTAACAGGACCGCCAGGATGATGATCCACATCGTTGATTGACTTTATGGTTCTTATGTTGAGCAACCATACCTCGAAATTAACCTCCTCTTCAATTTTTCCAAACCAAGATGGTTTCTTTAACTTTCTCAACTCATAGAAATTTATGACAACTTGAGTGTACTTGATATTAGAGCTCTGTTGAGGTGTGTTTCCTGCACTGAGAATGTTTCTGCCAGCAGAAATGTTATAAGGTTTCAGGTTCGGAGATCTCAGCTGCATTGAACTGATGGATTGATTGGTTGAGTCAATCTTATTCATAGGCGAGTTAGGCATCGACGTGGCAATCACATGATCTGGTGTTTCGTCATCTTGGCCAAGGAGAAGGTTGGAGTACGGATTATTCCCGTATATGTCTGATTTCAAGGCTGGTGGTGATCCAAGTGGTGTTGAAGAGGATGATGTTGTGGAGAGTAAAGGCGTATCAGCAGAGTCGATTTTGAGCATGAGATCATCCACTTTTGTCTCTATGAACTTTTCCAGCTCAGGAATATCACAGAACGGGTATGGAACGTCTAGGAACTCGTTCGTTTGTGGAATGATAGACCCAAATGCTCTGTAGAAGAAGATTGTACTGACCAGACCTGTTTCTGGGAGTTAGTTAACGGGAAGAAGTGGGAGGGAGGACCAGTAGGACTCACCTTTCACGGCATCTCGGAGATGATGCCTGTCCACCGAGAGCTCTAGACTGAACTCCTTCATCTGGTGGCGTTTTTTGTTAAAGTCGGTTTATTATGCTATTGTTTTTGTTTTTGTTTTTGTTTTTGTTCTTGTGCCCCATGAAAATGTGACACCACCATGAAGTGAATTGGTAATTATTAGAAATATCGGAGAAAAAAGACACTTTTAATGAAAGTAACGGTTTCAGTGAGATTTCGGTGATTTGTAGCTTTAAATAGCAGTTTTTCCAGTGATTTTGTGATACTATATACACTTTCAAAGCCTTTGTTTAATATGATGTAAATGTATACACACACACTCTACAAACAGATGACTCTGATTCTTCACTCTATAATCGACTCTCATTACCAGGAATAACAATCACAAAACCTGGATCAAAGTAACACTCTTCACAGTTCTCCTCATCAACAGCATTTTCATGGATCAGAACTCCAAAGTCCAGCTTATCAACTAATGAAACCATAGGAGCATGCCACGTACCTGGTGCATAAGTCACTGCTTGATCTCCATTGCAAACAAACGCCTGCACAGTCGTGGGGTCAGGAAGGCCATCTGATTTGTTTTTCAATGCACATATCACTATGTATGCTGCTTTATTAGACTTGTCAACACCCATTGGAAGGAATGTTTGTGAACTGAATGGATGTCTTTCAAGCACTTTTGAGAGGTATGTTCTTTTACCTTTAATATCTTTCAATAGATGCAGTGGTGGGGAACATCTGAATATGTTCCAGTTGATTGATTCTTTGGAGTTTGATGGAGCTTGAGAGAATAGATTGGAGATTTGAGAAACTTTATGGACTTTTATGGCAGTTCCATAATTCGCATTTGAACTTGTAGATCCACTGATTTGATGATTTGCAGAGATTATTGAACCGAATTGAGAGAAATTCTCAGGAGTTAAAGGTTTGGCAACAACTTGATCGATATTTTCAGTCTTGAACGTCTTGAGAACCATCTTCTCTATAAGGGACGTGGATTGTGAAGAGAAAACTCTTGAAAGATTCAATTGGTTTTTTTTTTTGTTATCAGTCAGTCAGAGTCACCTTTAAATTTAAATAAAAAGGGTCAAAATAATCGTGAATTCTTGATTCAACTTCGAGGAAAGTCCCACATAATACCTCTATAACAAGTTAAAAAGCTCGACTTTAATATTTATTTCAACTATTTTGAACAACCGACTCATTTCTGTAATCTCACTCAAACCTACAAAATTGATTATCTCGGGAAATCCCGAGATCAAATATTATCACGTGACATTATCCTTATCAATTCCGGCTCCAATAGTCGGATCTCGGATATATATCAGCCGTAAGTCTTTTTCTATTATTGAAAGAGGTGTTGTAGTTGCTAATAAAAAGTCAATTTATAAATTAATTAGATCTATTTCAATGAGTTGGTTCCAAAAGAAGATCGCTCTTCAACCACGTTCTAGAGGAGTGTACCTCATTACCGAGGAAGTCATCAGAGCATTGCCTGAACTCAAGGAGTATCAAGTCGGTACTATTAATCTATTCTTACAACATACATCAGCTGGATTATCGTTGAATGAAAATTGGGATTCCGATGTGAGATCAGACATGAACAATGCATTAAATGAATTGATCCCTGATGATGTGGATGGATCCAAGTATGCACACTCACAGGCCGGTGAAGGACCAGATGATATGGCTGGTCATATTAAATCTACTTGTATGTATTTTTGGCAAGATATGATATTGGAGGAAGCAATTGACGAGAAATACTAACTTTTGCGTAACAGTGGTTGGTGCATCTGTGACCATACCTATTACCAATGGTAATTTGGCGACTGGGACATGGCAAGGGATTTATTTACTGGAATTTCGTGATTACAAACATCAAAGAAATATCATTGCAACTATCAATGGTTCAAAATCTAAGAACTGATGTTGAGGCTATCTCAAGACTGTTTTGCAAGTTCAAGGTCATTCATTTTGTGAATTCCTATTTGTGTATATTTTGGAACGGTGTCATGTGTTTAGGAGAAACTAATACAAAAGTTTTCAACACTTGAATGCCACATTTTTTGACAATCATCAAGAGAAACGTCGTATTAACAATAGCGATATTTTAACATTTCGTTTTATATATTTCTCATTATATTTCAAAACCTGTCAATTCTGCCTCTTCAGCAGTTTCAAAGAATGAAGAAAATGCAGTGATTGTGCCATTTATTAAAACCCCACCAACAATAGACAGAATCATTGCTGTCAAATTGATCGTTTTGGAATGATACAGCACAAGTGACACACCAAACCCAGAGGTGGTAAGAAATGCTGAAAAGAATCTACCCAAATCAGCGACGTATCTATGCGAATGAACCAGGTTAGTATTTTGGTCGTGAGTTGTCAAACATGTGGAGTTATTGATAAGGTGAAGTATACTTACGCAGAAGATTCACTCATGAAGTCATCTTTTGACTTCTGTACAAACACCGAGTGTGGCAGCTGTGCGGTGGCGAAGAAGAATGCTGGAGAAAGTTAGTTCTATTGTTCAACTTTGGATGACATATACTATCTGCTACTCACCCGATATTAAAGGGTACCAGTTCTTGTAGAGGGCTCCTGCGAGGATTGTTGATAAAAACCCGAAGGATAGCACGACAGAGAGCACGATAATCTTGGAGAGAGGATTGGAAAAGAGGCCCATTGCTTGTGGAAACAGCTCAAATTGTTGAACTTAGTGTAAAGAAGGATTTCGGAAATAAAGAAGTGATAGCATTAATGATTTCGCGAATATTCAGTTTAGTGAAAGTTCGCGAATTTGGAGATTTGACTTTTTTGAAACTTGTTTTCAATTGCAGTGGCGATTTGGAGAGATTGAAGAAATCAATTGAGCCATGTTCAGAAACAATTACGACGGGGATAACGTCACTTTCTCTCCAACTGGGAGAATATTCCAAGTATGTAGTTTTTTTTTCCCGGATTAAATAGATATTGTATTGGGAATGTTGGATGTTGTGATGATCACTACTAACGAAATAATACATAGGTCGAATACGCATTAGAGGCAATCAAGCAAGGGTCTGCTGTGATTGGACTGACCACTAAAGAACATGCTGTGCTAGTAGCACTCAAGAGAAATGCCGAAGAGTTGGGCTCATATCAGAAGAAAATTATCAAAGTTGACGATCATATGGGTATTGCCCTTGCCGGTTTAGCACCAGATGCCAGAGTTTTATCCAATTTCTTAAGAGAACGTGCCATGAATCAGAGACTTGTGTTCAACAGACCATTGTCTGTGGAAAAAGCATCCTTGTTGTTGGCTGACAAGGCACAAAAAAACACACAGAGTTACGGAGGCAGACCATACGGTGTTGGTTTATTAGTTGTTGGATATGATGAAACTGGAGCACATTTGTATGAGTTTCAACCATCTGGTAATGTGCTAGAATATGTTGGTGCTGCCATTGGTGCCAGATCACAAGGTGGTAGAACTTACCTGGAGAGAACTTTTGAAGACTTTAAAACTGCTACTAAAGAAGAATTGATTGTTCATGGATTGAACGCATTGAGAGACACATTGGCCCAAGGAAAAGAGTTGAATAACAAGAATACATCGATTGCCATTGTTGGTAAAGACACCGAATTCACATTGTACGATGATGATGATGTTCAACAATGGTTAGATCGTCTAGATTCTGTCTCTAATGCCAGAACAGGTGGTGATGGTGGCGATGATGATGAAGACGATGGTGATGACGAAAATAATGATAAGAAAGAAGAAGAAGTCAAAGAGGAGACACAGGTGCAACCAGAAGAAGATAGAATGGAAACTGATTAGATCGGATTGTGAATTTATGTAAATTACTCTTTATTGTTTCACAAAAGAATTAAACTGAAATGAATATGTAGTGTTTGTGATGAATCGATCGAACGACAATGATGATCAATTTGCTCGTTCCCATAAAAGTTTTTAGTTCTTGGTACAGTGCGATTGGTTAATTTTCTACTGTGGTAGATATTTTTTTTAATATTTGCTCGTTTGCGTTACTTCAGATGTTTCGATTTGAGAAAGTTGTATTGCATTAATGGTTAGGCTAGTGAGATCTTAGGAGATCGAATAGAAGATACAGGAGCCGAGAAGCTCTTTAATTTGTGATGTTGTCTTAGAATAACCACTCTAATTCCCGTACTGTTGGTGCGCTATTTTTGTTGCACCATTTGGTCAATTTATTCCCAAGATTCATTCAAAACCTTTAAAGTGTCAAAGAATTTGCTCTTTCCGTTGTCTTGTGTTTCAACAGAAGTATAAAAAGGGTCTTAGATTTCAATGTTGATTATCGTCTCTTCTCTCTATGGTAATGATGTCATACTTCAACTTGGACGGTGCGCAGTACAACATTGAAGACGCTTTCAATCTCGTTTCCAAGATGGACATGGGAGGCGGGTCATCAATGAACTCGAACTCCAGTGGTCATGTCCAACCATCATGCAAAATATCAGTATGTTTTAAATCTTTACAAGTTTTGTGAACGACTGAATACTAATTAGGCACAGATGTTATGGAACTGGTACACCATCGATTCCTGTTTCATCTCTAGAACGTGGCATGTCAGCACAAAGGGACAGTTTGCTGGTTCTTGTATCGGTGTGTTTCTTTTAGTCTTATCTGCACAATGGCTACATAGAGTAGCAAGAGAGTATGATGCCGCCATTGCAAGAAGAAAATTCCATTCAATGAAGTCTCTTAACTCAACCAGTGAATCTTCAGTTGAAAAAGATGAATCAGTAACCTCACTAGAAGGGCAATTAGAGAAAGATCAAGCATCGCTATACTCGAACAACAACACGCTTCAACCAATGCTTTTTACTTTGAGCCACCAATGGATATGGGACTTTCAGAACGGTACAAGATTAGGAAAAGCCTACCCTAATTTGCTCGAACATATAATCAGAGCAGTCATCTTCACCATCCAGTGGGGTCAGTCCTATATCATCATGTTGTTGTTCATGTATTACAATGGATACATTATAATCTCATGTCTTCTAGGTGCGTTTTTTGGAAGAATCTTGTTCAACTATGAGCCAATCACATGTATTACTAGAGAAGACAGTTTGAACAACGATAAGAAGTGCTGCCTATAAGTGATGCTCATATGTATTCGATTCAAAGCTTACAATTTACTTTGAAAAAATTGTAGTCATCTTCTTCTATGTTATGAGATCTTCTACACCCCAAGGATAGTTCATCTGATCTTAGTTAGGCCTTCATCTATGTACGGGCAAAACTGTTTGGGACCACTTTAAGATGAAACTGAAAGGTCAGTTGATCCCAGACTTCCCTTAACGAAGCAAGTAATTCAGTGGACTGCCGTAACAATCCAATAGAATGAATGAAAAGAAGGCCCTAAATCAATAAAATCACAACGGAAAAACTCCAAGATTCTCAAAATTACACTCCGATTGTTTGTTTTTATTTCGCGAACATTTGTGCATGGTTACCATAACAACCGTTCTTTAGTTTTGTAAAAAAAAACAGAAGCTCCAAAACAAACAAACTTTACAAACAATTTATAACAATTATTCCTATTTGCTGAGTGTGTCCAAGAGAAATTTCTCCACTTTTGCTAGGACTGACCATTACACATTTCTCAATTTGGCCTTTCCCTATTCACACACATTTTTTTCCCTCTAAAACTCTTGTCATTCGTTTCTTTCCACTTTATTTTGAACCAGATCTTTTATTACTTCAAATTGGTTGATCTCCATCGTTTTTCAGATCCTATTTCCAATAAAGAAGACTGGATCAACGCTTTCAAGCTACATAAAGCTCATTCCACTTCCTGCATACAGTTTCTCACTAGCTGCTAAGACTCAATCACATTGTTTTTGTGTGTTATTTTTATTTTTGTGGGTTTCATTTTTTGGTTGTTTACATCTATCAAGTTTAGCCAAACACTGCTAACATCCTTTTGTTTCGCTCGGTTGAAAAGATTCTAATCTTTTGTGAACTTAACATTCTTTCTGGACATATTTTTCCCAAAGAATTTCTTTTCCCTTTCTGTTCTGTTATCATCATTTTGAACCGTTTTTTTTGTGTTTTTTCCCATATTCACCTTTTTCTGATAGGGAATTCATTCATTCATTTATTCATCTTCATCTCAGGCTTTTTCTTTCATCCTCAGCTCCTTTCAATAATAACACTTTTCAATTCAATATGGATAATTCATATCGCTACAGAGGCATAACTAATGAGAACAATGAGGTTTTGAAACACAAACTCCCAACAAGAACAAATCCAATTCCTCAAGCTCCAAGCAGAGTCGCATTAAGTGATGTTTCGACCAATATCACCACAAGAAACTCAAGAATTGCATTACAGAAACCGGCTCAAAGAGTTCCAGTGTATTCTGAATCTGTTGATGTTTCCAGAATCAATGATGAAAATGCCATTCCTGGAGGAAAATTTCAAAGGGAGAAAACAGATGCTAATCTTCAACGTCAACCGTTGAATGAAATCAAAGTCCATGAAAACACTCAAGATGTCGAGAACATAGAGCACTACACAGTTGATAACGACTATGATGATATGGTAAACAATTTTCCTACACAGGATCAGGACAGCTCAATGACAGAAGATGAAGATAGTGAAGACATGCCTCTTGGTCTAATGCCTAAATTGACACAGGAGATTCATCGTGAGTTACTTACTGTCTATAGAAAATTCCACAGTGATGTTCTGGATGAAGAAGATGAAGACTCTTATGACGTTTCAATGGTTGCTGAATATTCACCAGAAATTTTCAATTACATGCATTCATTAGAGAAGAAATTAAGACCAAGCCCTCGTTATATGAAGTCCCAAACTGAACTCAAATGGAATATGAGAAGTATTCTGATAGACTGGTTGATCCAAGTTCATTCAAGATTCAATTTGTTACCTGAAACTTTGTTCTTGACAGTGAACTACATTGATAGATTTCTGAGTAGAAGAAGAGTTTCACTGAGCAGATTTCAATTAGTTGGTGCCGTTGCAATGTTCATCGCGGCCAAATACGAAGAGATTAACTGTCCTAGTGTTCAAGAAATAGCGTTTATGGTTGATCACGCTTACAGTGTTGAAGATATTTTAAAAGCTGAAAGATTTATGATTGATATTTTAGAGTTTGAAATGGGATGGCCTGGTCCAATGTCATTCTTGAGACGTACCAGCAAAGCTGATGAATATGATTTTGAAACAAGAACATTGGCCAAGTATTTCTTAGAAATCACAATTATGGATTATAGATTTGTTGCTTCTCCACCAAGTTGGTTAGCTGCAGGTGCACACTTTTTAAGTCGCTTTGTGCTATCTCGTGGAGAATGGACGGAAGCTCATGTCTATTACTCTGGTTATACTGAAGAACAGTTGAGACCATTAGCACATATATTACTTGAAGCTTGTAGAAACCCTGAAGAACATCATAAATCTGTTTTTGAAAAATACAAGGAACGCCGCTTCCGCCGTTCTTCATTGGTGGTCCAAGAATATTTGAAGCTAACGCAAATGAGATGACAATTTCTTTATATGTTTTAAAACTTTTATGATTTTAGCTATAGTGATTGTAGTCTATGGAAGCTCGAAGTCCAAAAAATATTCAGCCTTAAGTTCAAAATCTTTATAATCAATGATGAACTTCCTTATGATCTGAGCTGATATAGATGAAATCATATTCTTGTACTTTATAATGTTGTAATCTTATAATGTAGTTGCTTACGTTATAATTTTTCACTTCTAGTTTATTTTCATAACCCTAAATTTTGAAAATTTAATTCGCCTTCAAGTGTCACAATTTGTTAACAAAACAAACAAAACAAACAAAACAACTAATCAAAGCAAAAATGTCATTCCGTCTCACTAACCGTGCACTTGCCTCCACCTTGAAACAAATCTCTAAAAGGGCCCTTCAACAAGGCGCTTTGAGATCTGTTGCTGCTCCAGCCATGATCCAATCATCAAGACGTTTGCTTTCTTCAAGTGCCACTGTTTCTAACAAATTCATCAAACAAGTTTCCAGTTCAATCCAAAATGAAATTGAACATGAATTACAAAACGAGGAAGCATTTCCTGAAGAATTGGATACATTCCTTGAATCTAGTGGTTTCGAAATCTATGAAAGTAAAGGATCTTCATTAGCTAAAATTGTCAAGACAACTGATTCTGAAATTGTCAATGTTTTCTTCGACATCAACCAAGTTGCTAACATCACCCCTGCTGAATCTGCTGAACAAGAAGGTTTAGACCCAGAAGAGACTCAAGAACTTTTAGATGATGAATTTGAAAACTCTTTTATCAACTTAAATGTTGTCGTTGAAAAGAAATCTGACAATTCCGCCATCGTTTTCGATTTGTTGGTTGGCCCAGAAGATGGTTCTAACTTCATTGAACGTGTGACTACTTATGAAAACGCTCAAGAGGCATTAGTGGAAACTGCTGAAGCCGAACATGCTCGTGAATTAAGATACAGTGGTCCTGCTTTCAGTAACTTGGATGAAGGTTTACAAATCAACTTGGAAAGTTACTTAACCTCAAGAGGTGTCAATGAAGAATTGTACCAATTTGTCTTGAGTTATGGTTTATACAAGGAAAACGCTGAATATGTTCAATGGTTGAACAAATTAAACAAGTTCTTTACTAAATAAGAAAGTGTCTTGATTACAGTTTGAGGTTGATGTGCTGTGAGAAGAAGAAGAGGGGTTGTGTATATATAGATGTTTACCCAGTTTTGTTGGCTTATGTGTGAAATGCCCTGTTTTAGCATATGCCTTGTGTTCTTTGTACATAGTATTTTAAATGATTTATTGATTGATACCTTTTAGTAATTGAAAACATTGGTGTTTCCAGAATAAAACTCCACATTTCTCAAACCATTAGCTTGATAACCATTCACATATGATCAATAATGTATGGTATGCTCGAGCATTTTTGATCATATAGCTTCTCTGCTGACTAGACTCACCTGATGTAGCTCCTTTGTTCCCAACTGTCTTTCGTTTGAACTTGATGTTGATCTATCCACAAGTTAGGGTTATGATAGGAATAATCACGTGATTCATCTCAGGGCAACACCAAATCGATGTGTCCCGTAACGCGAATTTCGATCTAAGTCACAGTCAAAAAAAACAAAATAATTTCCGACGCTTTCTAAAGGTATTGAAATAGAACAATAATAACTAAATAGTAACAATGTCTGACGCTGCTGTTTCTTACGCTGCCTTAATCTTGGCTGATGCCGGTGTTGAAATCACCTCTGAAAACCTTTTGACTTTAACCAAAGCTGCTGGTGCCAAAGTTGACCAAGTATGTTAAAATAAGACTGGAAAGTTTTTCAAATCTATGTGGTCTGTTTGAATGGAGGAATTCTGTGTATACGAGAGAGGAATTGAGGGGCATGTTAGGCGATTAAAGAATAAATGGGAAGAAACGGGAGGGAAATAGAGGAGATTTCAATGAAATAAGTCAACCAAATTCCATATTCAAAAGAACTGGAGGTAATTAAATTACGTTAAATCTAAAAGTATCATTCAACTCAATGGTTAAACCGAGGATAGTGTCAATATAAAAAAGCGAGGAATGAGAGTGTACGCTTCAGGAATCCATTCTAAGAATTTCACAAGACAAAGACACATAGATAAACAAAGACATTTCCAAAACCTCATTAAATGACAAACAGAGATACTAACTATTTTCAACAGGTTTGGGCTGATGTTTTCGCCACTGCTTTAGAAGGTAAAGACTTGAAATCCATCCTTGCTGGATTCACCACTGTCTCTGCCGGTTCTGCTTCTGCTGCTCCAGCTGCCGGTGCTTCTTCTACTGAAGCTGCTGCTGAAGAAAAAGTTGAATCTGAAAAAGAAGAATCTGATGATGACATGGGTTTCGGTTTATTCGATTAAAAAGTTTAATAATTATATTAGAGAGTACATATTGTTTATTATTTTATTGAATTTTAATTTAATGAGTTAATTAGATTTTGTAGTATTGTGTAATTAAAATACAGGAAAGAAACTGAACTACATTCGATTTTTATCAACATAAAAAACCCAAATAAAACATGCTATTGTACACAATATGAAATAATATCGAATAGAGCTTGTCTAAAACCTCACTCAATAAAAAACATTAAAACCAAAATTCATAATTGATTGTGGAATTGATTCCGTTACAAACTAAAATCAATTTGCCATTTTCCTTTTCTCGATTCCTTCTCCATCTCTCTTCCATTAATTTTTTTAATTTGAATCAAGAATTCCTTTATTTCTTCTTTTCAGCTTCGGCTTCAGCAGCTTCTCTAGCTCTCTTTTCTCTGATACCAGCGTATCTCTTTTCTGATCTAGCTAATCTCAAAGTTCTGTAGGCAGATTGTTCTGGAACAACAACAGCTCTTGGGGTAGATTCAGCAGCTGGTTGGGTGATTGGGAAAGAAGCGGCAGTTGATAAAACTTGTTCAGTTTCTGGGACTTTACCGTTTCTTGGGAAGACAATCAATTTAGATTGGTATTCTTTTAATCTTTGGACGTTCAATTCAAAGATTTCAGTAGATCTGTTTTGACGACGGTGATCAACAGAGATACCAATAGTTCTGGCATAAGCAGCAGATAATCCAGCAGCTTTGATTTCTCTCAAGGTGAAACCTCTACCTGCTCTAACTTTTCTGTTGTATTTGATGGTTGGAGCTCTAACAACTGGTCTTAAAGAGTCTAATGGTCTTGGAGCGATTTTGGCAGCTTTTGAAGTTCTTGCTTGTCTTCTGGAAGCTTTCTTACCGGCTTGGTCAAAGTGGACTCTGACTCTTTCTTGCCAGTGCTTTCTGAAATGGTTTTTCAAAAGTGGTAAATTCTTAGAGATGGCCATTTTTAGTGTTGTTGTTGGGTTGTAATTTCCTAAAGAGAGTGAAACTTTTTTAACTGAGTTTTTTTGTTTTGTTTGGGTGCTTGGTGCTTGGTGTTTGGTGAAAAAGGGAAAAAGGCGGTAGAGGCAGCATTTACGGTAGGGGCAGCACCACAGATTTCACGTGACTAGCCCGGGGGGAGAACAGCAGATCCGAGGGCGCAAACCACCAAGAGTGTCACCACCACCACCCCCGGAATACACCTACAAAGAGAGAGAGAGAGAGCACACACTACAAGCAACAAGCGAGCCCAAAAAAAAAGCGCCTCACCACCGGGACGTCCACCGGGAAGCACCGGGTGGGCCTCTAGAGCCTCCAGGGGGGCATGTCCCTCCGCCCAGCTCTTCCCCTAGCCCTGTCCAGTCTCCCACCCACCGCTCCTATGGCCCCCCGCCTGGAACCTCGTTGTGGTTCTCCTTGTAAGCCTGGAAAGCATTCTGAAAAAAAGGCCATCACCTGTTTCAAATTCAATTTGCCATCACCGGGTCGCCCAAAATATAAAACGTCGAAATTTCCCCCGAATACAATTTTTCCCAGTCTCTTCAACTTCTAATTAAAAAAATGGCCATTCAAAAAGTTTACGCTAGATACGTCTACGACTCCCGTGGTAACCCAACCGTCGAAGTCGAATTAACCACCGAAAAGGGTACTTACAGATCAATTGTCCCATCTGGTGCCTCCACCGGTGTCCATGAAGCCTTGGAATTGAGAGATGGTGACAAATCAAAATGGTTAGGTAAAGGTGTCACCAAAGCCGTTGCCAACGTCAATGAAATCATTGCTCCAGCCTTAGTTGCTGCTAACTTGGATATCAAAGATCAAGCCAAAGTTGACGAATTCTTGTTGAAATTGGATGGTACTCCAAACAAGGCCAAATTAGGTGCCAATGCTGTCCTTGGTGTCTCTTTAGCCACTGCCGTTGCTGCCGCTGCTGAAAAGAACGTTCCATTGTACGAACACTTGGCCTCTTTAGCTGCCACCCCACAACCATATGTCTTGCCAGTTCCTTTCCAAAACGTGTTGAACGGTGGTTCTCACGCTGGTGGTGCTTTGGCCTTCCAAGAATTCATGATTGTCCCAACTGGTGCTGACTCTTTTGCTGAAGCTTTGAGAATTGGTTCCGAAGTCTACCACACTTTGAAATCATTGGCCAAGAAGAGATATGGTCAATCCGCTGGTAACGTTGGTGATGAAGGTGGTGTTGCTCCAGATATTTCAACCCCAAGAGAAGCTCTTGACTTGATTGTCGACTCCATCAAACAAGCCGGTTACGAAGGTAAAATCTCCATTGCTTTGGATGTTGCCTCTTCCGAATTCTACAAAGATGGTAAATACGATTTGGACTTCAAAAACCCAGAATCAGATCCATCTAAATGGTTATCTGGTGAAGAATTGGCCGCTTTATACCAAGAATTGATCAAAGAATACCCAATTGTTTCCATTGAAGATCCATTTGCTGAAGATGACTGGGATGCTTGGACCCATTTCTTGGCCAATGTTGACTTACAAATCGTTGCTGATGATTTAACTGTCACTAACCCTGCCAGAATTGCCACTGCCATTGAAAAGAAATCTGCCAACGCTTTGTTATTGAAAGTTAACCAAATCGGTACTTTGTCCGAATCAATCAAAGCCGCCAAAGACTCTTACGAAGCCGGTTGGGGTGTCATGGTCTCTCACAGATCTGGTGAAACCGAAGACACTTTCATCGCTGACTTGTCTGTTGGTTTAAGATCTGGTCAAATTAAGACTGGTGCTCCAGCTAGATCTGAAAGATTAGCTAAATTGAACCAAATTTTAAGAATTGAAGAACAATTAGGTGACAAGGCCATCTACGCTGGTGCTAACTTCAGAAAATCTGTTGCTATCTGAAGCTCATGATTTAAAGTATATAACGTCTTGACTGAATTTACTATAACGAAAGATATTGAACGTTGACTTGTAGTTTTTGCTTGTTATTAAGTCATTTTAATTCACTAATTCATCGCATTTGGATATCCTCAATGAAATATAAATGCAGAGAAATGCGCCTCTGCTATAATAAACTAAAATAACCCAACAAGCTGCCTTGGTTCTTGTAGTTAGCTCTCATTTATATTTTCTCATTATCTGAACAAAATAATATTGAGAGGGCTCTCTCTTTCTTTTGGCCGTTTTAGTTGTAACAGACTTGAATATGAAGAAATTTTTAGTTAAAAAGAAGATGAAATATTGGAATACTGATACTAGCAGTAATAGTTCATTCTCTTCTACCCTTGATGGGTTGAGTATTGATAAAAAAGAGACTGATAGTAGTTCAAAAATTGCTGATGACTCCAGAGCAACTGTTTTCCAGGCTGCAAAGAAAGAAGAAAGGGAAAGAGAAGCATTGCAAGGACCAACGTGCAAAGAAATAAATTCATTCGGGATGTTTTTGATCCAAAGTTAAGGCCTTTAACTAGCAATACCTAGGCGTAAATGATGATTTGATCATTGTCTTTCCCGAGGTTCTAGGAAAACATTACACGTTGGACCAGCCACTAACAAAAGATATCATTGCTAAAATCAAGGGCAACAAAGATGTTTTCCGTATAGCTTATCATGACTTATCGGAAGTTGAGAGAAACAGAGATAAATTGACCAAGCTTCAATCGTTTCTAATTGAGAATAATATCCAAAATTCAGATTGGATAAAGGCTATAAAAAACTTGTAATAAAAAGATCATTGATAGTTGGTCTCTGTGGGATCCAGAGATAGAGGGAACTTTTGATTGGGTCATTGCTTTCTGTTACATCCTTGCTGTGCATCCATCTAAGGGTGGGGCTACCGATATTGTCGTTGATAAACTTCTGCCAAAATATACGGCAATTTACGAAAAACAAATGTCAAAACACTAAATCTCTCTGCCTCCATGCTTTTTTCAACCGTTAAGGGATGAATTGATCAAAGAAGAGAGATTTTTTGTGATTGGTCAAGCTTTTTTAGAATTGTCGAAGGTGTTTTGAAATGGAATCGGAGCGTATTGGATTCAGAGAAAAAAGTGAAGTCTATCTGGACTGAAATCATATTATATAGGAACTCAAACGTAAAGATTAAAGCTTCGAGTTACTTTAGTTCACTGTCGCCGAAAAACGATTATCTATGTAGTCATTTCCTGAGCAGCACCAAATGGGAAAATTTGCTGGATAGTGTGGTGATTGAGGGTAGAGATTATTTCTCTGATTTCCAAGTGGTGTGGTGACTCGTGCAATTCCTTACATTAAGCTCGTCTTGTTACCCATTTTTTTTAACAGAGCAAGAATATGACTGTGTCAAAATATTACCTTCAATTGAAGGTGTAGTAATCTGATGTCTTTGTCCTGCGTAAGTGACGAGATACAATAGTGGAAGAGCCGAAATCTGCAGCACTTAAAGAGTGGTTTTTTGTAATCGATTTGTTTTCCCAGTCACTCGGTCGCAGGGAATTTGGAAGACTCCAGTAGCACTAATTTGAACTTTTTAGAGAAACGCAAACAAAAGACTCACCTATTTATTTTTTTGTTGAATACTATTGTGGCTAATACGGTTTATTTATCATGCCTAATCAGCATTAATTTTTGGTAAAAATCCAGTCCAAATCTTGTGGAGTCAGGCTTCAATGAAATGAATGTTTCATTTGTTTTAATAGCGTCAGCCACTCTATGTGTTTTTATCAAAGCAATCAGGGAAAACAACGTCTTAGTTCTGGTCCTTTCTGGTGTTTGTGATGTCCTCTTAATGTCTCTATTTTTTTTTTGGATCGTTTACGAAGCTCGGCAAAGAGATAACAGAAGAAAAAGGGAACAACAACAGAACAATTCACCTAATGCATAAGACCACAATTATTGGGTTGCGATTGTGGATTGGATTATTTTTTTCTAGGGTATAGCTTTCAAAAAATTTTTGTATTGCTAAAAAAAATTTCAGAATTTGACATCTATAAATACCTTATACCCAAAATGGAGCATGTCTGCAATTGAGGAAGAAACATTTTGAAAGCCGACTAATTTCTGGGGCTTTCTAGCTCTTTTAGTCTTTCATGAACAATGTTTCTGGCTTCAATATCTGTTATTTTCACTTCCGAGGGATTTCTTCCAAACCTTAACTTCTTACCTAAACTAGAACCCTCAACATTATTGATTCTTCTCTTAATCAATTTACCGCTTGGTAAAACCTCAGTTTCAAATACACCATCGTTATAAATGACATTGGAAGTATTTTTCTTAACTACGGATGGGGAGCCTGGTGGAAGTTCAGTGTCTAATGTGACAGTATTGTTTCTCTTTCTCTTAATGTATCTTTTGATAGTGGTTTCTTCTTTTGGCCAATTCCAGGATTGATGCATTTGATCCTGAGCAGCATGCTCAATTTTTCTTCTAACTGCTGTATTCTTCTCTAATATTTGAAATTCATCCACGTCATTAGGTATCAACCAAAATCTAAGCATTTGAAGGATGAAGTCAAGTAAGATAGGCATGGCAACTAGTATCAATAAAGTAGCCCACCACGTGGCATCTCGACCAAACTTCCAGTAGATACCTTTAATGACATCATAAATTTTTGAAGTGGTTTCTTGGTACAGACCAGGTAAAATACAACACCATAATAACCAACCCAAACATGAAATCAAAACAGAAGTAAAATTCAGATATGTTCTGTCATGTTGTTCCAAAAATTGAAGTTTTATGTTGATAGTGAAAACGATTGCAGTGAAAGTCAAAACCCCCATTGGATATAATGAATTATCCCATGTTGCAGAAAATCCCCATAGTTCCCAACTAGAGAAACAGATCAACAATGAGGTACCAGTTGCAACAACCATCCATCCAATGAAAATTCTTAGATTAAAAGCCTGACTTAATCTACCTGTGGCATATAATTCAGGAATTGCCAATAATGTAGCTGGCTTCAAGTCTTTTTCAAACATACCAATGCACAACACAGGTAAAGAGGTGAACAATGTATTAAACATGGACAATGACCATGGTTCATACAAAGAAGTACCAGTGAACAATGTGTTTCTTTGAAATATAGCTTGTGTTAAATAGAACATTAACTCTTTGTAAAAAGTGGCCAAGACGAATTTGGAGGTTCTAATATAATTGTAACGACCATGGACCAACAAAAGTTTCTGTAAATATCTGAACTGTGCGATTGAATAATCAGATGACCTAGCAGCTTGTAATCCTTCTTTACCAGTGATACCGATACCAATATCTGCACTTTGAATCATTGCAATGTCATTAGCCCCATCACCAATTGCTAAAGTGACCTTTCTCTTTTGAAGTTTTCTTATGCTCGAAACCATCATTGCTTTTTGGGAAGGACTTGCTCTGCAACAAATGACAGAGTCTGTTTTGGTGCATAATGATAAGAAGATTGACAATAAGGAGGTATCTGCTTCAAAATTAGCAAGTGTAGCTCCATCAATAACAGCAACACAATGGGCGACATTTCCTTGATCTAATTCTAATTCCGCAGCAGTCATCTTTGCAGTAATATCTTCATCTTGTGAGTCTAGAACAACAACAGTGGAATAATCTTTGATTAGTTTACATGAGTAACCAATATTAATTGCCGTTTCTCTCTTATCACCAGTCAACATCCATAATTTTATACCTGCTCTCCTTAATTTCTCAATCGTTTCGGAAACACCATCTTGTAATTTATCTTCAATAGCGGTCGCACCCAACAACTCAAGGTTGTTTTCTAGAGCACTACCAACCTCTTCGGTAATCTTAGCACGATCTTTAAGTGAAGTTTTAGCATTGGCGTAATCGTGTTCCCATTTCTCATAAACAACTTTGTCCAACCATTTATAACCATATAACAAGGTTCTTAATCCATCTGTGGAAAATTCATCGATATGTTGTAAAGTTTTTTCGAGAATATATTCATCGTTCAGAACCAATTTATCATTACCAATATACTCAGCAACCGAAGTTACATGATACTTCTTCTTCTGCTGCAAATTTATCGATCGTCTAGCTTCAGAAACAACATCATCAATCTCCCTTTCATCACGCTTGTGCTGTGAGATTACATCGTCAATTGTATGGACTGCAGAATTGATAGAACCAATTGAGGGTCTTGGAAACTGGAAACTTTTCCTACCACTTGAGCTACCATTGTTCGGACCTGAAACTTCAGACGATTGTCGATGTTGCAAAACAATTTGAGCTTCATTGGCTTTTCTCATGCTTGATGATCTTTGTGCTTCTTGTCTTTTCTTTTCTGTCAATGATGAATTTTTCAAGCGATCTAAAATAACATTGTCAGCTCCTTTACAAATCATACAGATTCTTCCATCAGGAAATTTGACAACAACTGTCATTCTCTTTCTGGCCGAGGAAAACTCAACAACATTCAACAATTCATATTTCTCATCGACTGGATCTTCGTTTAATCCATTTGGGTAGGTTCTAATTATGACTTCTTTTTGAGTCTTCCCAAAGACAACATACCCCATATCTCTTGCTGCAATGACCAACGCGAGTTCATCAGGCGAGGATGATTGATACTCTATCTCTTCACTTTCATCCGATATAGTTTTTGGTAAACAGGTATGACAAAGTGATAAGCATAAAAAGAAAAACTTGGCTTTTTTAGAAAATAATGTGTTTGGATGTAATTGTAGATGTAGTAATAAATCTAGAGTGGTTTTAATATCAGGTGAAAGGTTAGGAGCTTGATTGTCTTGAGTTGGGATGGAACTTTTGACTGACAATGCCGACGCTAAACTTGGTCTTCCTGTATATACAGCATTGCTTCTTCTGATATCAATAGAGTTCCTGCCTTGATTGGAGTCAATAGTCATTAGTTTGGCACCATCAGTAGATACCAAGTCTTCCTCATCCAATTCATGAGTCCAGGATGTACCGTTAACAGAAAATTTTCTGAAAATCATTAAATTATCAGTCAATGTTCCCGTCTTATCACTAAAAACATAACTCACTTGACCTAATTCTTCCAAAATCGTAGCCGTTCTTGCCTCACATGGAGTGTCTGATTGTCGATGATACATATCAATATCCCATGATAAAAACAACATCTGAACAACCTTAATAATCTCAGTAGTGACGTATAATGACAACGGAATTAAGGTGTTGTACATGATGATAAAAGACATAATTGTAGGAGCAACCCCTGCATCAGCATGTCCCAAATACCATGCTGTGTCATAGTACTTATTCATATAAATTCTTTGGGCCATGAATGAAAACATAGCCAATGATAAAACAACAAAAACCATGAAAACGACAATCAAATTGATAGCCTTCTGTAATTTAGGTGATTTGGTTCTTGGATTTCTGATAGCATTCATTCTAATCTTTGTTTCTTCACCAGTGAAGATAACCAATCCGAGCAAATTGTTTGTATTTCTTATGATCGAACCTCTATAAATGACATTATCTGGACCTAATGGATAGGTTTCCCCATCAATCTTGATATTACCTTCAAAATTGTAAAGATCTGCATTTGGATCTTCGATACTAATCGATGCTTCAAAATTCTTCAAGCCAACTGCATCATTGACAACGCCCGAAACTTTCTGATGTGGGACCTTGGACTTTAAATTTGTCTCACCATCTAAATCCATTGTTTCGATGAAAACTTCATTTTCATTTTGATTATCAGATGTCAAAACAATAATATCAGCTGGAACAGGGCAGTCTTGTTCAAGTTTAATGATATCACCAACTTTGATATCTTTCCATTTAATGTTAGCGACTTCGATACCTAATTGTTTTAAAGCTTGAACGTTTTGAAAAGAGTTTGGTTTGACAAGATCTTCTTCGGCAATGGATGAATTTTGCGACACTGCATCAAAGTCAGAAGGTTCCAGATGAGCTGCAGATGCTTGACTAATTATTCGAGTTACTGAAAACAGATCAGATTGATCAGCTGTAGCAGCAGGGTTGGCACTGACGATCTTAGAGATGTTGTTATTTTCTTTCTTATCTTGTAAATGTCTTCTCCAATCATCGAAGCCTTCTCTCAGCATGGAGATAGTAATGAAAACAAGCAATGGAATAATGGTTGTATAAGTACCAGTAGTGGACCAAGAAGGAATCATTTGTAAAATTGAAACGGACAAAAAATAAAGATTGGCTATCTTGCTAAACTGAAAAAACAACTGTTTTGGTAAGAAAGAATAGAGCGAGTATCTTGAAGATGATATTGTGTTATCAATAAAAGGTTTGTTGTATCTCTCATCAATCAAAAGTTCACGAGATGTCTTTGCAGGAACATGCGTTGGAAATTCATTTCTGCTGAATGAATGAGTGACAGACACAGGAATCTTTCTGCCATTCTCCGAGCTCTTGATTGGTCTATTGTTCAGTATCAGATCCTTAAGATTGGCCATTCTTTTTTGTATTTTTCCCCTTTGACCAGCATACTGTTTGATTTTTGAGACATGCCTTATTCTTGTCTCATCCGCGTCCCCTTCATCCAGAGAAGGAAACCTGACAGCATATTCGTCATTTTGGCTTGTAGCGACTATAGGGTCCAGCTCTATACTCTGTTCTTTGGTCTGTTGCATGTCGTCGTTGCTCAAACCTGATTCTAAATCATCACTCTCTTGTTTAGCTGAGTTCTTGAAAAAAAGTTGAGTCCGCAATGAGTAGCCCCTGGGTCTACCAGTTTTCGGAGGATATGACATGATATATGGAAGACAAACGTAGTGGTATGCTGTGATCTAGGCACTATGTACGGTAAGAACAATTTACCAATTTTTTGATCCCTTATCACCTCCACACAGATCAACTTTAACTCGACTCACAAATGGGACTTCGAGACCAGCAACAAACAGCGAAGGAGGAAAGAGTGGCAGAAGTAGTACTTTTAGGAGATGTCCACAGTGCCAGTTTCCTTTGGCTTAAATGAAAGAATGAGAGGATTGCAGAGATTTAAAGAATATTGTTCTGTTGTTCTGGTACAAAAGAAATCTCGAGAAAAAAAACACAAGACACAAGAGGTGGCTGAGTCAGCAAAAAGATTGAAGATTGAGGATTGAAGAGAAAGTCATTACAAGGGACCAATTCGTAACTTGTTTGTGCATTAATCAGAGAGAAAGAGCCTGAGTGGCGACTTCATTGGATTTGGCAAACGCATGGAAAATCTCATCGTTGACGAGTTTTTCAGTGTGTAGTAATTCCACAATTTTATAAACTTGCTGAACAAATTTGAAGCCAGTATTGATATCGTTTGACAAGTTGATCAAGGGTCCCGTTGGGTCGTCAAAGTGTTCAAGTACTGTGGTTTTGGCTTTCAATAACGCGTCATCTGCATCTGATTGATAGTACTGATCTAATAGCAATTGTAAACTGATACCTAGAATGACATTAGGTGTGGTTTTTCTGAATGGGATCTCTTTAACTAGAGATTTCCAATCATCGTTTGATTTTTCTAATTTAGCAACTTCATTGTTTGCTAATGAATTGACAAGAACTGAGTCGAGTAGTTCACCAGTGTTTACTTTTAACAAATCAATGGTGGATCTGAAACCTAGTAAACTTCTGGACAATGGACCAGAGTAGGATTGAGTCTTTTGTTGAACGTTGATGAATGTGGCTAATCTAGAGATTATTTGTACCACCTGTCTTTTGGATGGGTCTTCTGTTTTTGAATCACCCACTAATTTTTCCGAGAAATCTTGCTGAATTTCAAAAATATTGAGCTTGAAAAAAATTAGGACCAATAGATATTGTTCTTGGAATGCAGGATCAAGATCTTTTAAAAGATATAATGATTTTGTCCATGAATTTTCTTTGATTTTTCTAGTTTCTTTATCGATTTCAAAAAATTCTAAAAGATACAAGGTTCTTAATAAAGAAGTTGCAATGATTTCATAGTTTGTTTGTAGTCTTGAAGATTCATCATCTGCCTTGTATACTGATTTTCCAATAAGATCATCCTTTTGTAATGAATTTAAGAATGTGCTGATTGTAAATTTCTTTTCTGAGGATCTCACGGCAATTGTACTGATGGTGAAATATATTGGAGTTGATAACCTGTTCACTAGTTCAACATTTAAGTTATCAAAAGATCTTTTGAAATAAATCTTCTTGATCTGATAATATCTAGACATGTTCTGAGTCAAAAGATTAATTGCTTTATTTTTGAAAGGCTCAACAATCGCCTTGACGGTGTTTTTGTATTGTGTAGTCACTGCGTATTCTAAAGGTAATCTCTCATAGTAACTTCCAAAGATGATAGCTTCTAAGATCTTGGTATCGATCAATCCAATGGACTGATAGAAATAATACTCATGTGGTAATCGCTGACCGATGATTTCATGAAGATCTGTAGGAGGACTATTTTCTGGATCTAAGAATGCTTGGTTATCATCACCATCGAAATTTTGTAATTCAACACGACCGTCAATTTTTAAAACAGGCATGAACTGGAGAGAAATAATTCCTTTTTGAAATCTCTTTGTTGCAATATCGTCGTTCAATGATAAAATTGCAGCGTATATGTTAGTGCCACTGTTAATCATATCCACTCCGATTTGGAAAACTTGACCAGGTGGATAATTGGCAAAGATAGGCAAGGTATAAGGCTGTAAATCACACCCACCAACACTTACAGCAAGGTCCAGTACCTGTTCTGGATTGATGTTGAGTTCGTTTAACACTTTGAATTTATCAACAGCACGGAATTCCTTGGTTTGGAACTCAAGACCTATGATGAACTTATCAACATTGGATAGTAGTATAGTCTCTGAAGGACCATAAATGGCATCAATGAAGTCAGTTTCGTAAAGGTAAGAGAGTTGAATCCAGGAAAGATATGGAGCTCTGATAAATTCAAGCCCACTCTCAATGAAATAATCCATCAGATCTTTAACAAATGGATCGAAATTTAATGGGGTGAAAGGATCTCTGAACGATTCAGTTGGTGGTTTCGGGAACGAATCTGCCATATTTTTCAACAATTCAGTATATTGGATCCAAGAAGCATTGCGTTTCTTCTCTGATTGTGTTGTTTCTCTCGAGTTTTTTACGTTGAATTGCTCAACAATGTAATTCCCACTGAAAACAAAGATAGGAGTAATGTTGAACTCCTTGAGGGCTTGTAAATCCGACTCAATGTAGAGTTTTAACGAATGTGGAAATCCTCCAATGGCCTCCACGTTCTGCTCTTTCTTCGGACCGAGCAATTTGGCCAGATAATGGTTGACATCGATTCCAAGTCTGGAGTCCTTGAGGATATGGAGTGGCATTGGACGGGCCAATCCACGCTCAGCGAGCAGAGTCTCGAACGACTTGACTGCGGGGGATTGTGGTTAGTACACTGTGTATACCTGAACATTCTAAAACAACTCACTGGTCATGTGATCTGATTCTTTTAAAAGAGAATTGAGACTTTAAAAGTGAAGTTTAGAGTGCATTCATTATTTGTTATTGGAACTCTTTTCAAGTGGGAAAAAAAAGATGATTTCCGAGGGGGAGAATGGTCGGATCTCCCGGAAGCCAATTTTGTAGACACGATTTCCAATATTTGAAAAGTCCCGAAGTGTTTAACAGAGGAAAAGAGAGGGAAACCGAGGCCAATTGACTATGAGACTCGGAATTGTGGCGATCTTTCTGTGCTGGGTTGCGTGTCTTGCCGCTGCGCTCAACACGGATGGACTGCTTAAACTGCAGAAGAAAGGGTCTGATAACGTTATAAAGCTCACCTCGAACAATTTTGAAAAGGCATTGGAAGGCCCCAGCGACTCGCACATCCTGGTGCTGCTCACGGCGACAAATCCAGAGGTCGGGTGTGCTGTCTGCTTGAACATTGCACCCCAGTTCCAGAAACTGGCATCCTCATGGGCCCAGGACCACCCCAATGGAGACAATCTCTTCTTTGCGAAAGCTGATTTCGCTGATGGACACCCTCAGATCTTCAAAAAGTTCAAACTAGACACGGTGCCTAGACTGTACCTATTCACGCCTTCTGGAGAGTACCACGATTTCACTACTGGCTACAAAAGTTTGGGAATTCCACAGGATGCTACAGAGTTTGCTGAATATCTGGCAAGTATATTACAAGATGCCACTGGTAAACCATTCGTGATTCATGAGACTCTGGACTTGGGAAGTGCTGTGATCACAGGGGTGTTCGTCTTGTTGATTTTATATGGTATCAAGAAGAACTCCAAGAGAGTGATCTCATTGATAACCAGAAAAGAACTTTGGGGTGCCATTACCGTTATTTCAATTCTCTTCTTCGTGACTGGATACATGTTCAATGCAATCAGGGCCACTCCATACGTGAGGGGTTCCAAGGATGGATCTATTCATTACTTCACACCTGGCCAACAACAACAACTGGGTGCTGAAACTCAAGCCATGACTTTCATCTATGCAATTTTGGCATTCAGTGTCGTGAGTCTCATCACTAAAGCACAGAGCATAACGGACGATAAAGTCCATTTGGGTGTCACCTCTCTTCTATTGGGATTGATCTTGGTGTTCTTCAGTATCTTGCTGTCAATCTTCCAATACAAATCAGCTGGCTATCCATTCCATCTGTTGCGTATCTGGTCTCCAAAATAAAGCGCAATAGCAAATTAAAACTGCAACCCCAGCTATGTATACAGATATTAGATAAAAAGACAGATGTCATACAAGCTTATCACGAACTCTTTGTTCCACAACGGTCAATGTTGCCAGTGCACTCTGTAGTCTCTTCTTGATGTTAAGCAACCGTTCTTCTGCGTGTTTAACATCGACATCAATCACCATCTCCGTCTCACACTTCCTCAATTTCTCCTCAATGACTTTCAGACGTGCCACCAAAACGATCTGTGACTCGTGCAAGGTTTGTAATTGATTAGAAAGTGATTCTAATGAATTTCCAATCATTTTCTGAACAACGAGCTCCATTGGGTGGATGTCGTACCGGCTCTCAGACCCGGCCACACCTTCAACTTCCTCGTAACCGTCTTCCTCCATTTCCGTACCCGTCCCGTGGAACTGGAATTGGTACGGCCCATTCCCGTTCGACATTTTTTATGAATGGTGATGTTTTACGTTACTTTGTTTACACAGGTTTAAATTTTTTTTGTTAACTTTAACTAACAACATAACATACTAGAAAAGGGCAGCACACAATGTCAACTTTGAACGCATTTCTTAACAGTAAGGGTTTACTACCATAACAAGCGTCAAGAACAACGTACTAACGAATAACTGCAGAAAAAGTGGCTATCATAACGACAGATGGGAAATATTTCATAGGAACGATGGAAGGGTACGACAACCTCACAAATCTGATACTGTCGGACGCTAGAGAGAGGATAATACACAGAAATGACGAAGGCGAAGTAGAGGACATAGGGCTCGTTGTTGTGCGAGGAGATCTGGTCTCACTGGTGGGTCTTGTGGACGAAGAGCTCGATAAAAGTATAGACTGGACAAAAGTCCGTGGTGATCCATTGGTCAAGACGAAGAAATCAATCATATAGAACCAGTTCAAAAAATTCAACGACATTTACAAATAGTCAGATTAGCAAAAATTGACATTAATCTCTTCAAATTTGATCTATACTAGTAATAAAAGAATATATTTCATTCCGTTTTGTTAATTGTAAATTTTAGAATCAATGTATTTCTTCTCTTCACCAATTGCACTTTGTGGAGAGATACCAAACTGTTTCATTTTAACAGCCAATTCCAACAGGTAATCAATTGCTTCGTTGTAAACTTTGGCTTTCCACACAGTTTCACCCCAGACATAAATCCCATGTCTTCTAACAATAACTGCAGTGGTTCCTGGGTATTCTCTAATAGCTCTCTGCAAAGTATCTGCCAAATCTTCCTCATGCGCTGTGTTTTCGATGATAGGAATGGTCAAAGTGTCGAAAAATCCCAAATAACCTGGCTCAGTGATTTTAGGAATCGCTTTAATTTGTTCAATATTGGCAATCTTGAACTCTTTATCGTACAACAGCGACACCATCACAGCCGCTTGTGAGTGCGTATGAATACAGGCACCCGCACCCCTCATCGTGTAAGCACTCATGAACAGAGGCGTGCATGCTGACGGTTTGTAAACTTGAGGTGTTCTTAGGTATTCCTTGGAGGAGAAGTCCATAACGAACATATTGCTAGGAACCATTCTTTCCTTTTGCACACCCGAAGGGGCAATGTAGATTTTGTTTCCTTCTCTTATGCTGATTCCTCCTCCTGTTCCTGTGACCCAACCGTTGTCATAAAAGAGTTTACAAAGTTGACAGATAAGGTTTGCTGGATGGTTAGGATCTGTTGATGTTATAAGTTTGTCGTTTTCATCGGCGATTTCCTCGATTTTGGAGTCATTAGAGTGAGTACAGCTGCAATTGGAATTAACCATTTTGAGTCTAGTTTATGTTGTTCGGTTAATCGAATTGAACTGATTTCATATTAAAGGTTTGTTCAACATGTGTTCGATTTTTTTTTGTTTACACCCGGATAAATAAATTGTAAGTGTTATATACCCGAGAAGACAGTTTAAAACTACTAGTACTATTAATTGAATTGAATCATGATCAGTAAGATCAGAAGCAGCTACAACACTCAATAGTAATATAAAACTATATTGAATTCAAGAATCAAGAAATAGCTGGTGCAATGAGATTTGAACCATTTTAATTTTAAAAGTCTGAACAAAGAAGAATATTGTCAGAACAGTCGAGGAAGAAGCAAAAGCAAAAAAAATGTCCATATTCAGAAATGATCAAAGGAAAAGTTATAATCCAACAAAATCATCAGATTTAGTAGAATGGTTGACCAATGAAGAATTTTTTCCATCTCCAAGCTTCAGCATCAGCTTCGGCTTCTCTTTTAGATAGTCCTTCAAATTCTCTCTTGTAGAATGGTTGACCAATAAAAAATTTCTTCCATCTCCAGGCTTCGGCTTCAGCATCAGCTTCTGCTTCTCTCTTGTAGAATGGTTGACCGATAAAGAATTTTTTCCATCTCCAAGCTTCAGCTTCAGCATCAGCATCAGCATCAGCTTCAGCTTCTCTCTTGGATAAACCACCTTCAACTTCTCTCTTGTAGAACGGTTGACCAATGAAGAATTTCTTCCATCTCCAAGCTTCAGCGTCACGTTTTTGCAAAGTGGAAACATGTTCGTTCAGTTCTTGTTCAATAATAGTGGTGTTAACAAAGAAAACAGAGTCATCCAAGACTATCGGAGCAACATCTTCACCTAAGGCAACAGCTTCAATGATGGCATCGTCAGAGAATGGGAATTCGACACCTTGAGAAGTTCCTTCGACATCGGCAGCAGATTCGACTTCTTGAGCCAAGGCGTTACCGGCTAAAGCTAAAATAATTGAGTAAATGACAGTAGTGGAGAATTGCATAATCAATGAAAGTAATAGGTATCGAAATCTAAAAGATTGTTTGATGAAGAAAGGAAAAAGAATTAGTGACAACAGGGGGTCCATTACTACTTATATATTTAATTAGCATGACATGAAACGTCCTCAATTGAATCATTTGCCTCAGTTCAAGTTGCATCAATTTTTTCAAGTTTTGTATCATAAATCACCATTAAGACCCCAAATAGGTAAACGTAAGAAACAAACACAAAGTTTAAAAATTTCAATTTAATTCCCGATCAATGTTCATGCATGTAATTTAAGACATGGGGAATTTCCCAAAATGGAACACAATGCAGAGAAATATGAATCAAAGGTTGGTAATAAATCCTTACATGATTTTTGAGGCTCTTTGATGAAACGGAACAAAGCATGGGCTTCGATGTAGATCAGGTGGGTTGATGCATGGAGTGGTGCGATGCTTGGTTTGTGACCCACGTTAGTGACCGAAGAAAGCCATTTCTGGAATACTATTGGGTGTATGTTGCATAGTTGGGACTTAGTTACCACAATTCGGTAAGATGTAAATGATTCGTTATTGAAGTGAGAGATCCTTTCTTATGCTTCCATTTTTGAGGTTTAGTAGTCAGTGGGTGATGATTCGAATGGCATCATGAGTATCGTGAGCATGTGGACATCTTTATTCGCTCCAGTGCTTTGTGCATAAGTGTTATTTAATTTGAAGTTAAAAAATTCAAAGATTCATTTTGCCTTTTCTTGATGTTTTTAGCTTTCACAAAATAATGATTCATTATACCAAACTTGAGAATATTTCTCCTAGCTCAACATTTTCTGAGCTCAAGTAATGATACTTGAGTATTGAAATTTGATACCCTGACTCCTGAAGAAATGATACAAATTGAACTACCATCAAGATCTTAGAATATACAATTCATCACGTGACCAAGCAAGGACATAGCATATTTGGGAAATGAAACCATTGGGTATCCAAAGGCAGTAGCAAGTTGTTTGCTTGGTATTAAAAGCTCCTCTAGCGGTTCTTTCTTTCTGATAGGCAGAGTTGCATATTCAATCCTTCTTTTTATATGAATTCTCAGGAAGTCTAAAATTGTGTGAATGCCTAAACTGCAGATGATGGAGAATCGTGATTCGAATTTTGAAGTTCAACCCTATCTTTCGCACTTTACAAGCTTGAAAGTTCAGAGGAGAAAGGCTTGGAGAAAAGCTTGGACGCTGTTGAGCTTCCTGGTGCCCTATGACTCTTGAAAGTGGACCTTCATCTCATAATTACTTTATTTCCCTAAACTATGCAACTGTGGATTAGAGATCTCGAAGGACTAGGTATACTTCAAGGAGCAAGAAAACCTCGAATATGAAGAAGAGGTGCAGATGAAGTTTACTGTCTTTACAATCGTGGTATTTTTTTTTAAATATTTCATGAAAAGATGAAAATACACTAATCTAGATTCATGTTCATCTCTTATGCGCAAAGTTCCTTCATGGATTAACAAAATTAACTCTTTTTGGGAGCCTTTTTAGTATAGACTCTATTGAAGTCATTCTTTCCGTCAAATTTAGCATTTCCTCTCTTAACTTGAGATTTGATTCTCTTGGTTCTAGTGTTTCTGCACGCTGTTTTTTCATTTGTTTCAACATTAGTTTCTTGAAAGTATTGCGTTCTTCAATTTCTGATCTAGAAGATGTTCTCGCATTTGTAGATATGTTTGTTTCTGTCAAAACAGATTCCTGAATCATTGGCGTTGATTAATTCGTCTCTTGAGCATTTTGAGAGGAAGACTTAGACAATCTCGATGGGGCATCATGAGTCGACCTGGCTATTGTAATTTTTGGTCTTTTGACCAATATCGTGTCATCAGAATCTTCATACTCGGAGCTATTTTCAAGCTCCTCTGTATTATCGACATGATCATCATTTTCAGATGGTTTGCTCTTTTGGGTAGCCGATAATGAAACATCTGCAGTTCTGTCACCGAGCAGCTCATGGCGAATAACATAAATATTTAAGATGGAGCTCTTATAAAACTTACTTGGATCACGAAGCAATAATTCCTTTTGAAGAAACCAAGTTCATTCTTTTCAAGAGGAGTCAAAGTTGATTCTTTGGCAGCTAACAGTTTTTCTTCCTCTTCTGTAAGATTTTGAAGCCTAAGAGAATCAGATGGTCTTTTGACACCTAAAAAGACCGTGCCTAACAGAGTTAATGAATCCGCGTCACCCAATATACGTCGGCTTGGTCAAAGCTCTTTAAAATGATAGACTCGGGGTCTCTTTGCTCGGTGGCTTCGAACTCCTCTGCGTGTAAATTATAAATGGCAGCAACATGTTTAACAATTTCATCAGCTTTTAAGGATGGTCTAAGTACTGTCAAAAGCTTCCTGTAGATATAAGCCAGTAAGACCTTTTGGACTGCAGTGTAGCCTGTGCCTCTCTTCCCTTTTCTAGCTCTTGCCATGACATCGCGCTCAGATTTTAGCTGTAAAGATAAACAGACGCGTTGTTTGCTTGTTTGTTTGTTTGTTTGTTTGTTTGTTTGTTTGTTTACATCTCATTTGGCTCACTCGCAAGATACGCACGACTCACGTCTCATGGTTGAAAGTAGAAGGTAAAAAGTGAAAAGTCTTTAGCGAGATTCTTACGGAATTGACTAAATTATGAAAGAAGAGTAAATTAAGGATAAGATCAACGACACCGAGCTCCTCAATAGGGCTTAACACCTGCTAATTTGAGCAAATTGTCATTAATCTCGGGTAATTCTGAAGGAACACCAGTATCTTTAGGATCTGGGTCTCCATTCAACAACGTTGCACCAGTTACTCTGGCGACTATATTATCATGGGCCCAATGGGTTGTTCCTGACCATTGTTCAAACGCTTTTTTCTTTTCAACAAGTGCCTCTTCAGTTGCAAAACTGGCAGGAGTGTAAGTAATGTATGCGACAGTTCTGATGATATCACTGTCGTTATCCGGCTGTTGTCCATAGTGAATTAATCTTGAATCCCAGAGGATAAGATCACCAGGTTCAGCTTCAATCTTGATTTTTTCAGCCCCACGATCAGTGAACCATTTGATATCTTGATCTGGTATACTAACCCAGTCTTTCGTGCCCCAATTGTCTTCTCCAAGGACTTGTCTGAAATATTGCTCACATAATTTGTGACTGTCCTTGTAAACCACTAACGAACCTTCTTTTGGACCAGAATGTGACAATTGAGCGATCCCTTGAATACAAGACAACCCATTTCTGAATGGAGATTGATCCACATGTGGCCATGGGAAGAGTGCACTACCTCTTTTCAAACCTGGTACACTGAAATTCAAAGCATCAAAACTCACCAATAATTCATCAGTTCCCCAAAGTTTTGCGAATTTCTCCCTAAATCCTTCTTCTTGTCTGAGATCCCAAAATAATTTGTGATGACAAGCTCCATATTTGGAAAGTCCGGCATTCACGCTTAATTGAGGTAAATTTTCTAATTTCCAAGTGGATCTATCATTCTCATCAAAGTTTGGGTTTAAATGTTTGATTAGTTCAAATATTCTCTGTCGGTATGAATCAGCAGACTCTGCTGGAATTGCGTTCTTGATAACAACATAACCTTCCTTTATAAGACTCTTTCTCCAGTCGGAATAGTCCCCTGACTCGATTTTAGTCCCTAAAGTCTCAATCAAGTGGGTCTTCTCAGTGTACAAGGGGTTACTACTGAGTTTCAAACGGGGTGTGGTGGTTGTCTTTGTAGTTGTGCTCATTGCTAACTATTATAACGAGTTGGTGGTCTCCTGAGTGCTGACGTTGTTTGAGGATAATTTTACTGTGGGGCATCTGTTTCCTTATATAGGTACTGTGAGTGCAGATCTTTCCTTTCACCATAATAAGTAACCATGACCAGAGTGACTAATCCGATACAGAGCAGTGTAATATCTACAATTGCACAATGCAACAGACACAGTGAGTACACTGTACTACAAAGTTCAAACAGGAAATGAATTGTGTCAAACCAGCTGCAGCAGTCGCTTATCGCTCCCAGAATAGGCTACGATATGTCATTAGGCAGAGATAAGCATGTGCCAACGATGGAAGTTTAGCCCCAGAGTGGTGAACTCTGCACACTTCAGTAGGTCCAGTATCAGATGACTATGTTTACTGAATTGATACGACGCTGTTTTGTTGTGCTGAGTTACCAGAATTAATTCTTTTTTTCTATTTGACCTACTTCTTGTCCACCAACTATGAGAGTAGTTTAGTAACCCCACCGTTATCAGTCTCAAGAAACCTGATTTGGCCGCAAATTTCACGCACGCACAGAACAAGCGACTCTCAGCTAGTCCCGATCTGCTCTCTTCCTCATAGGCAGCAAAACCACCTCAACTAGCACCACAGAATCGGTCCGCGGGATTGTCTCGGTCTCTTCTAGGACTATAAAAAAAAACACATCATAGCCTCAACATATCAACATAAACATCAGCAAATCATCAAGAACGAAATGGACCATTCTGCTCACTCCTCACACTCCTCGCACAAGATGGACATGGACATGGACATGTGCAGCATGAACGTGAGTACAGCGCTAGGCCTTCCCAATCAATTGGGCCTCACTCAATGTCTACACGACGATAAGAATAAAAAACTGACCGAATCAACAGATGATCTTCACATGGGACTGGAAGAACTTGTGTGTGATTTTCAGATGGTGGCACATCAGATCATTCTCCAGTTTCCTCCTCTCACTCATCGCGATCGCTTTGTTTGGCGTCTTCTACGAATACATTCGTGCACAAGCTAAAAGAAGTAAGTATTACTAGCTCACACCCCCCTCCACCCTCTTTGAAAAAAATCACATCGAACTCACATAAATACACTCAATGGTCAATTTTTCAAGAGGTCGGAATCACATGGTTGGGTTATATCGGATGTGCTTGTTCGTTTTGCTAACAAAGCTTAAATAGCTTCTCCCATAAGACTCACTGAAGATGCGCAAGAATCACATACTAATAGACTCAATGCAGGAAATGTAGACAGGGTGAAGAAAGCAATCGTGTATGCTTCACTAGTCGGATATTCATACCTCATGATGTTGGTGTTCATGACATATAATGGCTGGGTTATGCTCAGTGTGGTTGTTGGGGCTGGTATTGGAAATTATCTGTTTGGGACTGAAATTAATGACTCCATGGCTTGTCATTAAGCATTTCAAAGGTTTAGGGTATAGCAAGAGAAAATTATATGACAAAAACTATGATGTATTAAAAGGATCTATTTCCAACTGGACAATAGAGTAAAGCAGGAGGGAGATAATATTAGGTATTCTTGTGAAGTGACATTACTACAAACATTAACTAGCTTAAAAACATTTCGATTAAAAAAGGATATAGAAGTTAGAAGGACGTTGAAGGATGTTTGGAAAATGTTCATTTTGATAGAAGTTGAAGATCTAGTAGAATGGTTGACCAATGAAGAATTTTTTCCATCTCCAAGCTTCAGCATCAGCTTCGGCTTCTCTTTTAGATAGTCCTTCAAATTCTCTCTTGTAGAATGGTTGACCAATAAAAAATTTCTTCCATCTCCAGGCTTCGGCTTCAGCATCAGCTTCTGCTTCTCTCTTGTAGAATGGTTGACCGATAAAGAATTTTTTCCATCTCCAAGCTTCAGCTTCAGCATCAGCATCAGCATCAGCTTCAGCTTCTCTCTTGGATAAACCACCTTCAACTTCTCTCTTGTAGAACGGTTGACCAATGAAGAATTTCTTCCATCTCCAAGCTTCAGCGTCACGTTTTTGCAAAGTGGAAACATGTTCGTTCAGTTCTTGTTCAATAATAGTGGTGTTAACAAAGAAAACAGAGTCATCCAAGACTATCGGAGCAACATCTTCACCTAAGGCAACAGCTTCAATGATGGCATCGTCAGAGAATGGGAATTCGACACCTTGAGAAGTTCCTTCGACATCGGCAGCAGATTCGACTTCTTGAGCCAAGGCGTTACCGGCTAAAGCTAAAATAATTGAGTAAATGACAGTAGTGGAGAATTGCATCTCAATAAGAGTTTAACAATGATTAGTGTTAGGTTTTTTTAAGATCTGGGTGATTGAAGAAGAGTAATTGGAAGAAACTTGGAGAACAAGAAGATATCATCTTCTCTTTATACACATTTCAAACAACATGAAACCAAGAAACATCAACAAGACATAAATGAGTCAAAAGTATTAGGTGCATGATCTGAAACACTAACATGTTTGATAAAACTGTAGAGAATCAAGAATTTCCTTACTCAAGTTACCACATTTGGATTTCAATGGTAATGCATAATCTTTCCACTAATTTTTCAAGATTGTGTCAAGTTTGTTAACATTGAGATCCCAATTAGGAAATTTCTGTGGGAGATAATTATAAATCTCGCATAACATGGAACAAAGTGGTCACAGATTGGGAGAATGGAATTTCAGGGGGTTTCTTGATTGGGAATTGGGGCTACCAGATTACCTTCTTTGCAGGTGGGGATTGTTTCATGTTCTTTGTTGTTCGCCAGTTGATTGGATTTTTGAGAAGTTTTCTTGTCAAGTTGAGGCATAATTCCAAGTGGTGACCAAATTACTACAAAAGCGGGAGTAAAATGCGATTGTAGATTTTAATCCGCCAATTAACTGTGCTTACAAAAATCGTGAACGGTCTCTTTGAGTCCTTAAACGTTTTAAAGGTCTTGTGACTTTTGATTATTTACAAGAAAATTACTATGAAAAAGTTCTTGCGCCCTCGCTGTCCTTTCAATCTAAGCCAGTAGCTAAAGAGAGAAACACTCGGGTGTCTCAAATTGCATTTCCTACTCTGCAGTGCACTACAAGCAAAGTAATCAAAGTATTTTAGTTCAATATCTCGCTAGATGACGGGAAAGTCACGTGTCTCAACACGTGATCATGTTCTTAAAATCGTAAAATCGTAAAAAAAACATAGAAACTTTGTCACAAATCTAACTCAAACAGGAGCAAAAATTTAATCACAACTTACTTTAAAACAGCCTCATTCTTTACATCAGCTGTCTGGACTCTATAGTGAAACAATCATGGAATCTCCTTCTGAGTTCACGAACTTCCCTGAAGCAAACAACAGCATGTTGTATAACCAGCCGGATTTTGATGATGATTTCTTCATAGATGTGAAGAACGAGAATGATTTCTTACCAAAGCACTTGAATGATGATTTCGGTAATCTTGATGATCACCAGGGGATATCACAAGCAGTCCCACAAGGCGATCAGCTGGATTTTTCATCACAGGATCAGAATAACCAACAGAAAAGAACAAGAGCATCGGGTGAAGTTTTAGCCCTATTAATTGATGAGTTTAATAAGAACCCTAACCCTAATGCTCAGACGAGAAAGAAGATCAGCGATCAAACTGGAATGCCTGAGAGGTCAGTGAGGATCTGGTTCCAGAACAGAAGGGCTAAATCAAGAAAAATGGAGAAAGCCCAAGCCACAGGAAATGATGACCGTTATAATAATGGTGAAAGAGATAAACTATCATTGTCTAAATATGATGGGATTCCATTGAACTTGAATAATAGTTATTATTTCATTGATGCTAGATCTTTAACTGTTGGAAGTTGGAAAAGGTTGAAGAGCGGGAATTTATTACACGATAACATCTTTAGTGTTAAAAATCTATCAAATTTATCTCCTTTATCAATTAATGAAATCTTGAATAATTCAACAGATTTAATGATTGTGATATCAAAAAAGAACTTCGAAATTAATTACTTTTTCAGTGCAATCACTGATGATTCCAAAGTCTTATTCAGAATCTTTTTCCCTATTTCATCAGTGACTAATTGTTCATTAAGCATATGTACAGAACAAGATGAGAAAGGACCAACTTGTGAATCCAAAATTTATCTGAATAAACCTCCAAAGTTTGCTGTCTCATTTTCAAATACGATTCGTCCAGATAGTAACCAATGGTCTATTTGTGACGATTTCAGTGAAGGTCATCAAGTCAACGATGCATTTATCGGAGGTTCAGGAGTTCCTCATGTATTTCATGGTTTAGAACCATCTTTGAAGTTTTTAAACTCCTTTATCTTGGACTATAACAGCTCAAACATAAGACAACAAGAATTTGCACTACCCCAACGTTTAAGATCACCACCAATTTTCCACGATAATACTTCACATAACCAAACGTCATCAATATCTCAACATTTACAGAATCCAATACATCAAGGTTTTTACCAACAACCAACACCACAACATTCTCAATCGCAACATTCACCTCATACACAATCACATTCGCAACTCAGCATTGACGATGAAACAATGGCATATGACATGGTAGAGAACCCACTACTTCAACAATTTGTCAAACAAGAATTCATCGATGATGCCGAGACGTTCGATGCATTTCAGGACCCGTCATTGATCATCACTGACGATCATCACATGCATAATGGTAGTAATTCCAATTAAGTGCTTGGAAAACTCTTTAGATCGTCATTGTTCCTTCTTTCCTTTCAAAAGAACCTCATCATCATTACCATCCCTACCTCATCCATTCAACATATTCCATGTCACTTCAACAGTCCAGTACCCTTCCAAGAAGTTCATTTGGCGTTTCGATGATGTTCGTTAAGAATATTGTTGTTTTGGTGGCTTTTGATCTTGAGAGAGAAAAGTACTGATTCATTCTTTTATTTCATTTAATCTTTTTTTCCGTCATCTAATTTTCGTTATTGATCGTTCATGAGTGGATTTACAAATTTACACAATAGTACGTATCAATTACAATCTTTGACCGTAGACAAAGATCATTTATAATCAACCACTAGCCATTTATTTTTTATCCCATAAAACCATAAACTCATTTGATATCTCTCCTTCTCTGGCGCGTGCGCACTCGTCTTCTCTAATCCACCATATTCAATGTTCTGTGTCATCAGAACCCGCTGTATTCTCCCTTAAAATCTCTGTGCTTGTCACATTTGCTTCATATTCTTCAAAACTTTCATTAACATCATCATTTCCAAAACTCCCGTTTCCGTTTCCAGTTTCGTTATTGTGTAAATCAATCTCAGAGTGATCATCCGATCCAATGAATTGATTATTCAACGTGTTGTTGTTTAACATTGTCTCCTGATCGTCATCATCGAGTTTAAACTCAGCATATTGTGGTGGTTCAGAAGGCAATGTATTCAAAGTGATATTATCTTGAACAAAGGAACTATTATTAGAAACATATCCTGCATTCTCATAAAAATCAGGAGGGTTTATAATCTCTTCTTCATCATCTTCATTGGATGATTCAAGTAAGAGATCTTGTGAAGAATATCCATATTCTGGTAATGGAGGTCTATTACCATCTTTACTAGCATATCCCCATTTCTTAATATTAGCCTCAATGAAAACATAACCATATTGCCCTAAATTAACATGAATCGAACATGGATTATTAGCACCAATGATTGGAAATAAATTTGGCATCTTCATACCTTTGATATGACCACCGACTGATTTTTCACTTAATTTTTTACCGTTTCTGGTAAAGAAAATAGTCCCACTACGAACCCTGTATCCAATCCCAACAACATCACCTTTCTGTAAAGAGGGAAACACTGAACTTTCTGTTTCGTTTAGTTTGAATGAATTGTTCACCCTTCTTGATCCATTTGAGTCATAAGCAACGGAATAAAGGTGTCTTCCTGGTAATCTGAAATAGGGGTATGGTTTTGTGGATAAACCGATGGAAACTAAAGTCTCAAAGTCAAAGTTATAAAGTTTAGCCTCAAAGTAATAAACATCGTTTATTTTTGGAATAGGTAGGTTGGTTTGAATTGAACATTGATAGTCGTAATTGTTGAAAGTGAGTTCAGTTTTATTGTTGATTGTGAGGGCATCATTTTCCAGATTGATATCAGGGATGAAGTCCCATGCTTCAATACCTTTCTCCTGGATGAGTAAATGGTTTGATAGAGCAAGTTGCTCGTTGATAGGTGGATATTTTTTGACAAATTCCTGACCCATACGGTACAAATGCTGTTCATTAGGTGACAACTCAGCCAATCGCTCTTCGATTTCAAACTCATCGTCAAGGGATCCGGGTTCCACATGATCCAACCTCACGGATCTGTTACCAAACACCACACACTTGAAGAGGAAGAAGACCCCAATCGAGGTCAAAACCAATGCTAAAACACCTGCAACCACCATCATAGCCACCAATACTTCAAAAAGATGCTCGTCCGGGCCCGGAGCCTGGGGAGGCCGTTTGCTGAGATCCACCGGAACGGGTGACGCGTTTGTGACGGCCGCCAGCAGCAGTGAAACCAACGTGAGAGGCAAACTCATGCTCCTCTCCCCTATCATGTACACTATGGGGTTCTTCCCGTAAATACCAAAAAGACAGGCTGGAAGTCGGAAGAAAAAAGTGGTTGAGGGAAAAGAATGTGAAGAGTGGGAAATATAGCTCAATTTGAGGTGTTTTGTAGAGCTTTTCCACACTAAAAAGTTCAAAGATCCGAGTGGTCTAATTTTACTCACGTCAAAAGTCGAATATTTTTTGTGTTTTTGTTTTTCTTCTCAAATCATTGTAATAACGTCATTTTAACTACTGATACAGGAGAAGTGGCAATAACCGACCAATTGCACCAAAGCAAACGCCTAGTTGACCATTTCAGCCTGAAATAGACAGAATTTGAACCCAGAAACACTTCTTATCAGGGATCAATCGCATTTATTACCATTGAATCAACAACAAATAACACTGAGAAGTTCCCTTACCAGTTGCCACCAATGGTAGTATTCAACGGACAACTAAAGAAGCGGTCAGTGAACTTGGGCGGCGGGTTCAAACAGAACCGTAGTGGAATCATTTACCAGAACCAGAAGGAGCGGGAGAAGAGGAGCCAGGAACGCCTCAGGGAGAAGTACACACTCGCCATCCAGAAGTCCATCAGACGGCACAATGAGCTGACGGCCTTCAGAGTGAAGTGCGCAGCCGAATGGAGAGTCAGCAAGGACGCAAATGCTACCGTGTTTGCCTTCAACTCGTTCTATCCCCAAATATTCAAGGTTAACCCAGCCAAACTACAACAGATCATCGCATTAAACGAACTTATCAGTCGGGTTAACATTGATTCAATCAGAGATGTAAACATTGCTGGTTTGTTCAAGACTGTTGTCAAGTCCTTGGAAGTGCTGGATTTGGATACAGATATCGAGTTAGTACAGTACTTGCTAGACATTGCTAAACTCATACGTGATAGAGTCACAAGATCATCATATCAAATAGTACCCATCCTTTCAAAGATTGTTCACAAGTCTTACACAGTGATAGATCCTTCAATCCCAATAGAAGCTATCAATATTTATTCATCCTTGGAGCCTTCTAACTATGTCAAGTTTCTATCATCCCCAATTATTCCTGAACTTAAGAACTTGAAAGTCAATTATAAGTCTATTCTGAACGTCATTGACATCGGCTTGAAAAGAAACTCTAAGCTCCAATTACTTTCTAATCTTATTGCTGGGGTCACTGACTTTTCAGAAGATCTGATAATCATCATTTCCAATATTATTTCTTCAATTCATGTTGCCTTGATGACAAGAGCCGAGAAGAACTTTGAGGGAACTTCTGAAGAAGAAGACGAAGACACGGATGATGAATATGATTTCAAGACAAGTATTGAGATTATCAATGAGGAATTAAATCAAAGGATCGATGTGCTTTACAGCACAAAGTTTATCACTACTGCTTCTAAATTGTTAGAGCCACACCAAGCGTCTTTGCTATATGGGAGTTTATTAACTCTTAAACCAACGATGAAGTCTAGTTTGATCATCCATTTGATTCCTAGAACCTTCGAACCTTTGTCACAGTCCGTTTTATCCAGTGATGTGGTTCAAAAGGTTTTGGAAAAGTCAAGTGTATCATTTTTACACATTTCAAATGATTTTCTCCAGAAAGTTTTCATAGATGAAGCTGAATTTTTGTTATATGAATTATCAGTATTCCTACAATTATTGCAATACCGTTTGATAACATCTAGTGATTTCGAGATATTCAAAGGGTACAATTTCACTATTGAGAAATTTGAAAAATTGGCATTGTTTTTAAAGAACTTTGTCTTTATGTTTATTTGGAATCATGCAAAAATTATGAAAATTCCAAACATTAATCCAAAATATTATGGTTTGAAAAAACTCAATATCAATATGTTGAATCAAATATATTTGAAAAACTCAAGGATGGACATTTTGAAGAGGGAGATTTGGTTGGTAAAATCATTGGACGTTTCTAATCTAGTTGATTTGATTGCTCGTAATGAAGATTTCAGAAAATTGAATGAGGGGTATGATTCTGATACAGATAATGATTCAACTCCTGGAGCTAAAATCTCGCCAGATATTGACGCCACCGGAAAGGCAAAACTTGAGATTTTCATGAAAACGCCTTTTTTCATTACGTTTAGCAAAAGAGTCGAGATATTTCAAATATTGGTCAAGATGGATAAACAAAAACCTGATACGACAAATTTTTACAATCCTTTTGGTGTCGATTTTGGTTCTGGTCATTCAGCAACCATTAGAAGAGAACATATTCTAGAAGACGCGTTTGAAAATTTCAACAGATCTGGATTGAAGAATCGTTTGAATATAACTTTTGCTAATGAAAATGGAATAGAGAATGGTATTGATGGTGGTGGTCTAACCAAAGAATTTTTAACAAGTGTGGTAAAGGATGCAATTAGCAAAGATTTTTTTGTTGAAAACTCTGAACACGAATTATATCCAAACCCTCAAATCGCAGTCGATTATAGAAACAGAATTAAAAGTGAAGAACAGTTGACGAAGTTAAGTTATATTAAATTCTTTGGTAAAATTGTTGGGAAATGTCTGTATGATAATGTCTTGGTTGACATGAATTTTGCAAGTTTTTTTCTTATGAAGCTTAACTCTAGAGTGAAAAATTCATTTGATGATTTGAAGTCCTTAGATTCTGAGCTTCATTCCAATTTGGTCAAACTTTTGCAAATGCCAGAGGATGAATTCAATTCGTTAGGATTAACATTCGCAATTGATGAAAGAGTTGGTGGTAAGACAGTCACTGTTGATCTAATTCCAAATGGTTCAATAACTCCAGTCACAGTGTCCAACAGATTGAAATTTACCCATGAAATTTCTACATATAAACTAAACAAAACCATAAATCTTCAAGCAAATTATTTCCTCTCAGGTTTGTATGAGATGATCTCAAAAGAATGGTTAACCATGTTCAATCCTTATGAACTCCAGTTGTTAATATCCGGTGAGAATGAGATCAACGTTGAAGATCTCAAAGCAAACACAGTCTATAATGGCTACACTCAAGATAGCCCAACCATCATCAATTTATGGGAAATAGTTGGCGAAATGTCAAGTCATGATAAATTCCAATTTGTTAAGTTTGTCACATCGGTACCAAAAGCTCCATTGTTGGGATTTAAAGAATTGAACCCAAAATTTGGTATTAATAATGCAGGTGCTTCTGAAAAACAATTACCAACATCAGCAACTTGTGTTAATATGTTGAGATTACCAAATTATCCCAACAAGGAATTACTAAGAAAGAAGTTGATATATGCTATAAACTCAGAGGCTGGGTTTGATCTACAATAAATTCTTCGAACGTGTATAAAACGTATATGACTTTTGACATTAGAATGCCTATATATAATGCAAGATATGGTCTGAGTTATGATATCCCAGCACTTTTAATAAATAATACATGTTTTTTCTTTTTCCTTTTATTGTCTCATCAACCCCATTTCTAAAGCAATGTCACGAGTCAATGGTTTTTTACTCAACGCTTTAGAGTCCAGTATTGATCTAGCTGTACATGATGGCTTCCTTGGTGTTCTGAAAGATTTCAAAGGACTTGCAGTTGATGCTGGTTTTTCTAAATTATAAATGAGGTCTGCCTCTTTTGGTAAATTGTAAAACCAACCTCTAGATGCTAAAATGTTCATGAATGCATCAATGGTTTTCAAGCTCTTTAATGTTGATTTAGAACCAACGATGATGAGCTTGGATTTAGCTCTTGTGATGGCGACATTGACCCTTCTCCATTCTTTCAATAAAGAACCTGGATCTTTTGCGTCATTTGATTTCACAAGGGAGATTATGACACAATCTTTATCACGGCCTTGAAATTGATCTGCCGTAAGTTTCTCAATCTCTGGACGATCTTTGAAAATTCCATGAAATAATCTTAATTGAGCCCTATAGAATGACATGATACCGATTTGATTCTGCTTGACGCCACATAAGATCATTCCTTCAACAATTTGACGGATTAATTCGGCTTCTTTTGGATTTTGAATATTCTCTTTGTTGGATAATTCTTGACAACCTTCAACATCATCATGATTCAGAAACAAAACCCTCTTGTTTGGATCAAGGACATTTTCTAACCAATTATTTGCCGAGTTAAGAAGTTCTTCATTGATGAGTGGTTTCAAGTTTTCCAAATGTGGAACTTCCAAAGATTGGGTGGCAAGTGATTCTGTTCCACATTTTAAACGGCCTTCATAGATAATAGTGTTCGATAATAACATGATATCATTGCACATTCTATACTGATAAGTCAACTCAACCACTGCCTCGGGTGCATGATCACTCAAAGTCTTGAACAAACTTTTAGATAGACCAATAGCTTCTGGATTTTGCACCAATGGAGGTAATTGATAATGATCACCAACTAAAACAAACTTGTCGCATAATGCCAATGGACCAAGACAGAGAGGCATAGAAACTTGAGAGGATTCATCAACAATACAATAGTCAAAATGTCTTTTGTTAAAAACCCAATCTGTGATACCCAAACATGTAGTTGCAACAACTGGTGGTGACAAATAGACATCATCCAAGTCATTAATAGTTTTGATGTCTTTCAATAATGGCGAGAACTTTTGAATTTCTGGATGAATTCTTTGAACTGGACCGAGTCTCAATATTCCAATATCATCATTTTTGACTTTCAAAAGAATATTATCAACAGCTGAATGAGTGAAGGAAGTCAACAACACAGATTTGCCATTCTTAACTAAATATCTAATTATTTGAGCAATGACAGTCGTCTTACCAGTTCCTGGCATCCCTAATAACAACGCATAATCTTTGGCAGAGAGAACTTTGTCGAATGCATTGATCTGATCAATATTGAAAGAATGGCTTTTTTCTAGTTCATAATGTAATGGTTTCGCACTGAACTGTGGTTTATCGCCATCCACAATTAATGATTTTCTCTTAGAGTCGCCATCTTTCAAAAACAAATTTAGAAGGTTGAATCTAGCCAGTTTCATGCCATGAAACATTTCATCTTTATCAATTCTATACGTGATAGATTGATTGGCTTGTTGGGACGTTTCTAATGGTTTCAAGACAGTCTCAAAGGTTTGATTGTTTGTCAAGTTAAATCCTGATTTCTTCAAATTATGATTTTTCAATCTCCTGGTTGTTTCAATGGTGATAGTGTCAGTCTTGACAGATATCACCGAGCCTTGACACAATGCGAAATGACCAGACTCGTCACTCACAATAATTCTATCATACCTGGAGAGTTGAGTTCCTGTCAACGCTTTAAAAGTAGAAGTTTCACTTCTTGCAAATGTGTAAACATACTTATCATCATCTGTGTTATCTTCAGAACTTCTTAGTACTAAGTTGCAAGCACACTTCCCGCTGGTTTTTTCACGCGTCTCACCATCAATAAGAAACAAATCTTTTTTTAGGGAATTTAAAGTGGCCTCTTCCTTAGTGATCAAATCATCCCAATAGTTATAAAACTCTCTGTATATGGCTTTATCCAAATGACCAGTGAGTTCGTTGTATTGGCCATTTGGCAAACAACTTTCTTCACTAGTACCACCTTCCATCAACTTATTGATAGTCATACATTCACTCAAAAAGAAACATCTATCACAAGTGGAGTCCTTCTTCAATCCAGGTAAGTCTCTTGATCCTTCTTTTAGAAATGCTGATAATTTGTTTCTGGCAACAACCAAGTCCTTCAAATGCTTCTTGTTTATCTCATGCTTTGTAGTTTCCTTGAGATTGGTGTAGACTAACATGAAAAAATTGATATCCAAATCATATCTATCTTTCATCAGCAATGTGTATAATGCAGTTTGAGCTTCATGTTCTATTCTTTGAGCTCCTGACTTGAGTTCCATAGGAACGATAAATTTACCATCATGTGTATCATTCTTCATATATGCTTCAATTGTGACATCAATCATACCTCTAATACCGTAAACAGGAGACCAAATATTCTCTTCAATGTCCAAAATATTACTGGCAGCAAACAAAGATTGTCCAGCTTTACTAGAGGTTCTGACTGAAGAGGTACCAATAGGTGATTTTTTAGCATAATAAGTAAAGAAAGTATGAATGTATGACAAATGATTTCTAACTTTCTCTCTAACAGTTTCTTTACTTTCATCAATTGATAAAATAAGCAACAGATTCTCATCCAACAATTCTTCTAGCTTGTCATTCATAAATTTCTGAGACGAATCAGCCATCTTCAAAACACTTTGAAAAATCACATGGACAATTTCACCAACTATCAAGGCGATATTGTAAACTCCTCTCATATTTAGTTTTGCTTTTAAGGCTGACCGTCTTGAGCAGTTTATTGTATCACCAATCAATGTTGCTGATAAGAGAGTATCTGGATTCCAAATCAATAAATTATCAGATGCTTTATCAACAAGCTTGTAAGATTTACCCACAACGTGAATAATATCATCAACATTCAAGTCCATACTCAGCCACATATCTCTAATGATAATATTCTGTGATAGTTTTGTGTGATCCACCACCTGTAGAATCTTTTGAGGAACCTTACGCCCATTGATTTGATAAAAAGATTCAATTATCTTGGTAATTCGGAATCGATGAACATCTTCTCTTTGAAATGCAGTCTTAGTGAGATTTTCAGTAGATTGCCTAAAAATGGAGCTAGGTTTGGTGTCAGTTCCATCAATGTCTTTTTTGAATACCATCTGACCAGCAATATCCACTGTTTTGATGTTTTTTTCTTGTGTGGTCATGGTAGGAGTATTGTCTAGTTTTTGTGTGTTTGTTGTTTTCTGTATAAGCTCATTTACTAAATCATCATCAGAGTCATCAAAGTCACTACCAGATAGCATATCATCCATAATATCATGTCCTTTGGAGGGTTCTGGGTCTTTAGATTCTTGCTTTTGAACTATAACAGTTGGTTCTTCAGAAGAAATTCTATTTTGACTCAACCCGATAGTTACAGATTGCAAGCTATCGGCACTTTCAGTTTTGAGTAGTCCTGCTTCAACAGTAGCCGATTGACTTTTCTTATCCAAAGCTTTATCTAAATCAGCCAGAAAATCATCACTATCATCAAAAATATCACTTGAATCATCAGGTTTGATAGGTTGTCTAAATTTGATCACATCATCTTTAGAATCTGATGGTTTTGATGGAGTGTAAATATGTTTCTCCAAGCTTGTATTGAAGATAGAAGAGTCAGACTTGCTACCAAATTCACTTTCAACTGTGTTTATAAGACTAGCAATATCCCTTAGTTTCCCGGGTCTGGCTGAGATCGGTGTGCTTAGATGTGACTTGAGTGTCTTTAGTGAAACCCTCTTTCTTGCAGAGCTGAAATTGGAAAAAAGATCCTTCTTTGTGGTTGTTAGCGGTTGCTTGTTTAACTCTGGTGAACTCTTCTGAGATGCAAGATTATCGTAACTAAGAGATGCGTATTTCTGAGGAAGTGATATCACGGGATTAATGGTTAGGTTTTCTGTCAGTGGGGAGGAAGGCAGCTTGGTTGCTGACAAACCAGGGTTGTCTTGTCTGTTATTGGCTCTTGGAGTTGGTGCCCAATAGACATGATCTTCTGAGCTGGGGATGTCAATGTTTGAATTTTGAGCCTTCTTTGGAGTACCCAGTCGTACAGGATCGTCATTATTCTTCCCTTTGGGTATGTTGCTATCGATCTTGATTATTTTCAATGGGGTTGACGAAACTAGACCATTTGTAGGGGCAAACTGGTACTTTGTTCTCTTTTGCTTAAGTCTCTGATTGTGATGATTGTTGTGGTCATCAGGGACGTTCTCCTTCTCATTTTTCCTCTTGGAGCTAGAAGAACTCGCCATATTAGTTAAAATTGCGCGTCAAATCCCAGATTTCAGCCAAAAATCCTGGGTAATAGACGATTCTAACTGTTTTTTTGCCTCCAATCCTATGTTTAAGTTTGTGTTTGTTTAGATCTGTCAAAAAAAAAAATAGGCGTGTATATCACGTGAAAGTCACATTAAAGTCACGTGCAGATAACCGTAGAGAAATTGTGAAAGCGTAGATTGATCTGATCCTTAGGTTATGATGAAGGGGAGTTAGCTCATTGAAGAATAGGTAGCTGAATCTAGGGAGACTTTTTCTTTTACAATTCAAGCTCAATTTTATTGAAAGTTACGGATTATGCATCGGACTCAATGCTCTCAGTACCCGAAGCAAATTATTCACGCCTGCGGAAGACGTCTCATTATGCCTCAATGATTCAGTGAATTGGTATTTTTATTTATTATTCAATAAAATATGCTGAGCTTACCTTGAATGTTGTAGAATATCGCCAGGAACCCCAGCTTTAGTAATTAGTAGCTTCTTCAAGTCGTTCGGAGATGCCCTTTTTTGAAACTGGCAATATTACCCCAAAGCACTTTTGATTGTTGTTTAAGACCTATATGAGAAGGTCCGGAATTCTCTCAGGGATATTTATTCTTACATTAAACTGCTGATTCACCCCAAGCAGACTCACTCATTATTTAATTTCTCTAATTTAACCTTATCGATATCATACTAATTTTCGAGATGAGTATAAAAACTAGAACTTTTCCCCAAATTTAAATCCACACTTTTACCAATTTCAACCAATCAAGAAAAATGCCTGAAAAAGTCTCTTGGGAACAAGTCAACCGTGCTGGTAACAATCTTCTCTCACCTGCTTACAAAACTAAAGGTACTGTCTTCACTTCTGGATCCACAGGTGTTGATCCAGTCACCAACGAACTTCCAGAAGACGTTACTCAACAAACTGAAAATGCCATTCTCGGTTTGAAACATGTGTTGGAACAATCTGGATCATCCCTTGACAAAGTCTTGAAAGTTTTATTGATGATTAGAGACCGTGAAGATGCTGCTGCTGTCAACAAAGTGTATTCTAAATACTTCACTACTCAACCAGCTAGAAGTTGTATCATTGTTGGTTTCCCTAACCCAGGTTTGAAAGTTGAATTAGAATGTGTTGCTGAATACACTGAGGTTGAAAGTAAACTATAGCTGACTGTGGTTGGATTAAATTAAACTTTCTAGAAAATAAATATCATATATATTGTCATTCATTCATTCATTCGTAAACTGAGAAGCACTGCCATCGGTGGCTTCATTTTAAGGTGCTATCTATAAAAACGTCACTTCACTGTTTTTTCCATGGAATCAAATGCATCTAAATTAAAACGTATCGACTCCATTATCTTCATCGCACTGGACAGCTTACTTATCAGAATCTCAAACTTTTCTTTGGTGTGAGCCATACATTCATCAGCGGCCCTGAGCATCTCAAATATGGACTTTAAAATCATTGGATTCTCTACCAGAGAGCACAACAACCCCATTTTGTTTTCTTTCAGATCCTGATTCAGCTTGCAAGCCACCTCCTCAAAGACGAATTCCTTGTATAGCCTCTGAGAGCTATATTCATAGGCTTCAAATGCGTCGTACAGGTCTTGCAACATTATGTTTAGAGATTTTTGCAATCTCTGTAAATTTAACGAGGGATGTGATGGTAACGTGAGTTTTCCTGAGAAAGACAGCAGATCCTTCTTCTTTTCTTTGTATTGTTTGCTCCACAGATTCATGTAGTAGTTATACTTCGGTTTAACACTTTCAACCAACCAAATAACACGCTCCACGGACATTACCTCTTCTGGATCTGCGTATATCGCATTGTAAGTCCTCATATCAAAGGACATTTACCCAATTTGACAGTTTCAATCCTCGAGATTAGTGAGAATTGAGAGTGATCCAAACTATGTCAGATAAGGTGAATTATTCCGAGGGTAAATAAAGCCCTCGGGTTGACCAGTCCAGAGAAAGAGTCTCGAACACTTCAGAGAAAGTAGCTGATACATTACACATTAGCAAGCTCAAAACAGCTTAAATGATCCATTCAGTTCTCATATTCAACACAGATTGTCTTCCTAGACTGATGAAGTTCTACACACCGGTGGTATGTGTTCAGTTTGCAGGATGATCAACCCGGTCTTAGCCTTTTTAACTAATTACTGACATTATAATCAGGACGTTGAGACACAGATGGAACTTCTGCGTCAGGTATATCAGCTAGTGAATCAAAGACAGTCGTATCAGTCGTCGTTCCTTACGCCACCGCCACTTTTGGAAGGAATAGATGACATTAAGGTGATATACAGACAGTATGCCACATTATACTTTGTGTTTATTGTTGATGGACAAGAAAGTGAGTTAGGAATTCTTGACTTAATACAGGTGTTTGTACAGAGTTTGGACAAATGTTTCGGTAATGTTCGTGAAATAGATCTTGTCTTTGGATGGCAAGTGCTTCAAACTGTTTTGGAAGAAATTGTGCAGGGTGGTATGGTCATAGAGACAAAAGTGGAAAATATTGTTGACGCAGTTGATGCAGCCAATAAAGAACACAGCACAAATACTAGTTTATCATCGAGCGCATTGGCGAATGCTACAAGTGCCTTCTCGGCATTCTCAAGAGATGGAAGACTGAGATGGCCAGGCAGATGAGATAATGAACCTAATTAACATAGCATAGATTACGATACTGAATGTAGTTGAACAAACAGAGACCAATCATCAAAATTAAAAATCTATTTACAAATAAATAACGTACTTAACAACACATTCACCTCAACTGTTTATGTCTAACGTCCTATCTGATATCATTTCGTTAAACACAACAAATTTCTTCTCTTATTAAATAAGAACCAAACAACAATAAAGCAAACAGCAAATGATATAAATTATCTCCAAGAGAACCAAGTTCTTTTTTTCAAATTTTCATCAGTCTCTTGTCTTGTTTTTGCCTGTGCTGTTTCTAATTGCATTCTGACTTTTTCGATCTCATTCAATTGGTTCTGTTCACTCAACTCACGTTCATATTTCTCTTTCAAATTGACTTTCTCAGTACCGACTTCCCAAGGGGATTGAATGGAGCCTGTTTTCCAGATAGGTTCATTAGAAGCAGAAGTCTCTTTGACAATTCTCATCAGTTCTTCTTGTTCTCTGCGTCTTAGACCCTTTTCTCTTTCATACTGCAATCTCAACTCCGGAGATAGTCTTGATATTAATTCCTCTTCTGTAGGGGTAGTGTATTTGTATAAAAGAACACCTGTCATGACAATAGCTGCACCAGTGGCGTAAACTCTCGCCCATCTGTACCAAAGTGGTTTTTCCATCGCTGTGTTGGCTAGTTTTGACTTATGGAATCGATCGGATTGAAAACTTTTTGAGCCTATTTTTGTGCTGATCAGAAAATACATGTCGGTAAGGCCACTACGAGAAGGACACTGTATATCAAAACCTAATAAATTAATGTATGAAAGATCTAAAGTGCGTTCTATGACAGGTACTCAGAAACTAAGTATGGAGTGAAGACATAAGCAGCAGTAAAAAGAACTGTGAAAATTTGAATGATGGAAAGTGGTAGAAGAAGTAAACCATTATCGAAGAAATTGATATAAACGGAGTAGAATGCCACTTTGAAAAAAACCCATGTGAGCAGGAATGGTCTGTGAATCAATCCACTCAAGAATCCAACTGGGATTGATATGCAATCACCACCTAATTGAAAATATTCAAAACAACCTTTTTGTAAGATCTTCAAGTTTGAGCTATCTGCTGCAAATAAAGCATACAGCGCAACAGAAAGCGTATTAATAACGGTACTCAACTGTTTTCTCTCATAATGGAAGTCTAAAAGAGATTCCAAAACAGCACTACGGTCAGACAAACTAGGAATTTTGGCAAATTGTTTAACAATCAACACAGCATCGTTTAGGCCAACAGTCATACCACCACCCGTCAACGGATGTCTCATATTCAAAGCATCACCAATCACCAAGAGTCCTTCCATCTCGTTAGCTTTGGCAGGTAAATATGAGTTTGGGTGTGTTTTTATTGGCTCCTGAAGTGCTTTTTCGAATGAAGGTTTTAATTGTTCTGGGAGATGTGGAAGAACGGAATTTTGAAGGTATTCTTTTGGATTTCTTGGGATCTTGGATCCATTATAAGCACAAAGAACCCTGGTATCTGTTGGTGTTATTTGATAAACTAGCACAGGTGCAAAGTTAGAGTTTAGAATAACATGACCAGTATGTTCCACTGGTATATCTGCATTTTTCAATTTCAATGCAATGAAATATGATCCGACATCAGGGACATTATCTTCTGCTAAAACTTTTCTAAACTTGGAAAATATACCATCACATACTATAGTTAAGTCCGCTGTGAACTTCTCAATGTTGTCCTTGTTCTCACCAGTCTTAACCACGACTCCCTTGATACCATTCTCATTAATCAATTCTGTAACAGTACCTTCCAAAGTAGTTATATTCTCTTCATTCTTAGCAATGTTTCTCAAATTTGTAATAAATCTACCGTGCTTAAAAGAAACACCTCTTTCAAATTCATCCTCTTCATAATCTTTAGATGAAAGAGTTGAATCATCTAGAATTTTATCGTTGCCATCAAACACAGAAGTCTCAATCTTTTCGACAGGTTTAGCATCAGCTTTGCTTAAATATGGGATTGAAACCTTCTGGCCTTCAAAAAAGACCGTGTAACCAGTCACTGGCGTGGCTTCAATATTGTTCACAGCCTGGGCCATTCCCAAAGCCTTCAGTGCCCTAAGACCACCAGGTTGTAATAGCTCTCCAACGATTCTGTCAGGCTCTCTCCAGTCCCTCTCTATAAGTAACACTTTACGTCCTTGTCTAGCAAGCCCTGTGGCAATAGCAGGACCAACAACACCCGCACCAACAATAATAGCTTCGTAATGGGTCATTGATATATAATTCTATACCAGTTCAGTTTTGGCGATCTTCTAAGTGTCCTCTAAAGGCAGTAAAACAAGAGGGAAACAAACTCTTTGATCAGCAAGTATACCACAGCTAAAGAATAAAGTCTATAAACACGGAATTGTCTTATTTATGTAGTTTAACCACATGATTGTAACTTTTCCAAACTCATCATTCGATCTTCTCGCGTATAGACTTTAAAATTGTCTTACGTAATTACCAAAATGGTAAACGAGCTACTTGGTGGTATTATCTTCAATTTCAGGGTCATCTGATGACTATCGGGCATATCCTAGCATTAAAACTTAGAAATACTGTATTTCTGTTATGTAACGTCATTCGTTGAACATTTCATTGAACTAATACACCTGAAGATATGCTATTGTGTGCAATTCAGTCACGTGATTAATACCGGATCTCGTGTGATGGTGGCCTCGGAATTCGCGTTTGTTTTTGTTTACTTTTGGCTTGCGTTGATATCCAGAAATCAAAACAAAAGACTTATAGGTGAAAGTCATCAGAAAGAGTTGTCATATGGGAGGAAAGCTGACGGTAAAAAGCCCCGAGAATGCTTCGCTAGCGTTTAGGCTAGGCACTTTCTCTAATTACAAGCTGAAGGGCAACGCGGACATCGTTTCATGGCCACATAAAGAGCCTTCTGGAGAGACTATGGCAGGGTTGGGGCTCTATTTTCAACCCACGAAGAGGGTCAAGGATAGGGTGAAATGCTCGTGCTGCAACTCATACCAACAGTCGTGGCGTGGTGTCTCGGACCCTGCGAAGCATCATTACAAGAAACATCCAGAGTGTTGGTTAACGAGAATTAATATCGTAAGGGACTTGAAACAAGCTGATCCTGATTTGGACTGGTCTAGCGTCGAAATGTTCAATGATCCGCTAAGTGAAGAAGCCGTTGAAACAAGGGTAAGCTCTTTTGGTAACAGGTGGGTCTTTCAAAACGATAAAAATGCAACGGCGACGACTTCGAAGATGGTTGAAGCTGGATTCTATTATCTTCCAGATGAACCAGGAGAAAATTCAGCGGTATGCATATATTGTGATATCTCTCTTGAAAGTTGGGCAGCTGAAGATGATCCTTTGATTGAACATGAAAAGAGAAATTCGCAAACTAATGATTGTTATTTTTTGGAATGTTTACACTCCAGATTGACGAAAAGGCCCAGCTCAGGAGAAGAAACAGAATCTTCAAACAAAAAAGCAAAGAAGTCCAAGATTGGAAACTCATCAACTATATCAGTTGACTCATCTGCTACATTAAGACCGAGATCAAAGAGAAAAGCTGCTCAAAATCTACACTTGAGTGAACTGAAATCAGATGAAGAAGACTCCGAAGAATTTTATGATGTTATTCAAAAGGATACAAGTGAAGAGTCTTTTGGATTATCTGCTAATGATTTGCAGCTAAGCTCAGACATTGCACAGTATGAATCAACAGGAAAATCACTATCAAAAGTGTACAAGTCAGGTAAAAGCAGCTCTAGAGTTAACACATCTAAAACCTTCTCGCCTAAAAGAAAAGCGAAATTGCTAGACAGTTCTTTTAACAATAATGATGATCTTTTTTCAACTAATAACCTCAAAAAGGCCGAGATTAGCAGTCTACCTCCAACTAAACCACTCACTAAACTGAAGAAAAATGAACCTTTGAAGGATATAAGCAACACTGTTCCAGAATTGAAGCCTGTGGAGTTATCTAAAAGAGTTAAAAAGGATGAAAATAGTAGTTTGAGTGACTCTGGCTATTTTAGTACAGAAGCAAAGGAAGATGAACATGAAGATGAAGATAAAGAGTCACGTGAAACAACCCAAACTAACCATCCTAAGATGATCACAATTCCCGATTCTTCCATACAAGCCCAAGGTAATATAGTACATACCGTTGATGAAACCACCCTGAATCTAGAGATTTATAACAATCAGAATAAAAAAGAACCTCTGATAGAAGAGCAAGATGGATCTGATACCACTAACGATGACTCGATAATACTAGTGAGCAACAGCAAAGAATTGGTAATGGATTCATCGTCCTACAAGAGCTCCCCAATAGCAAGAGACTCGCCATCAAAAAATGTTACCAAATCCAAAAGTTCTATCAATCATGTCCTTACTTCAGAACTATCATACAAATCTCTATCGTTTGAACACCTCAGGAGAACGGAGTCAAATAATTTAAGCATTTCGAAATCGGAAGACTCCCAGAGTCAATTATCACAAATTCACAACTCGACTAAGAGCATACTCTCACATCCTAGATTCAATCAAAGTCCTGGGATTAAAAGAAGCAGAAGCCCATTTCTGGATGATAATTATGAGGGATCTGATGATATTTCAAGTCCTGATGAGCTTGAAAAGCTTGATGCATTGGATGATGATCCAATTGAAGAGTCAACTGATCATAATATTCAGCTACACTCTGCTAAAGAGGATAAGTCTTCCAATTCTTTTGGCTCACTGATATCTCATAGAGCTCCGGAAGATTTATCAGTGGGTGAAAAGTCTTTCAACTCTGTGTCGTTTTCAAATCAGAACCTGAAAGATGTTCAGGTTGAAAAGATGATCCAACAAGGAAACCGTGAAGAGGTTGAACAAGAAGAGAGAGAGGAAGTCAGCGAAGAAGCAGTTAGTGAGGAAGAAGCAGTTAGTGAGGAAGAACCGGTAATAGAAGAACCGGAGAAACCTGAGGAGGAAGAAGAAGATGAAAAATTTCATAGTATGGAAGAACATTCAGTTTCATCTCAATCAAAAACATCAATAACTGAAACTGAGAAGGAAACTCCGCTAACATGGACCAAAACCAACATTGATAAGGTTTTCTCTCAATATGAAGATTTAGAAACCGCCAAAGATTTCTTATTGGAGATTCAATCACTTCCATATGAACTTAATGATGACATAGATGGACGTGTTAGTTATTATATTAACAATATGCCTGATGAAGAATTAGAAATGACGATTGAAGAATGGATAAATTATAATGCCAGACAAGGAAGGAACTATTTTACAGAGATTTGTAACAAGATGATACAAAATTACGACGAGGAGTGTCAAAGAGCACTCAATGTTTTGAGAAATCTGCCTGTCAGTCAAAGTAACTAATACTTTTCAGGAATTGTGATCTACTTTATAAATGCTCTATAATGAAATGTAAGATGACTCCGATGTGACTATTTGGAAAACAAACATACCATGACTACATTGTTGTAAGACAATAACTGTGGAGATATATATATTGTAAGTCACCCAGACTTTCATCAATGATGAAATATTAACTCTTTTATGGCTTTTTTAATAGAAGAACTGAAAATGCTGTATGTTTTTTCTCTGTGTTTTTTCTCTGTATTTTTTCTCTTCTTCTTTTCTATGTATGACTGTTGAACTTTGATCATTGCCGTCGTTACTCATCTTCCATCACTTCATCTTCCAAATCAATCACCTGAACGCCGTTATTGATATCTACTTGACCAACAGGACCTCTTCTCACTATAACAGGCACTGGTCTTCCTATAGCATCGATTCTTGGTGGGGTTTGTGTCTGTTGTTGATATGCTTCATTTCTGTTGGTCCGAGCTGTAGGCACAAATCCGTTATTCTGTGGGCGAACTATTCTTGGAGCTGCAACAATAGGTATTTCGGGTGGTACACCGTTGATCATCTCGCCTAGGATGAAAGTGGTTTGGTTAGGATCTTCAGCTGCGAATCGACGGGCGCGAACCTGTTCGAAATATTCACTTATTCTTGCAAAATTTAAGTTGGCATTTTCAAATTGCCCACCTCCACCATTTTGAATGTTTGCAATGTTAGGTAATTGAATTTCACGACTCGGCAGACTTAAATCATCAAGATAGTCTCTCAATTGACGAACGCCCAAACCTGAAAATACACAAAATAAGCCCCTTTGATGATCAGTAAAATCAGGTGGAGGCGGACGACAAAATCGTGTGATATCTGGTCTGAGAAATGCTGGCACACCAGTCAATGACAAATGTGTTAATCTGGGGCAAGAATGTAATAATGAATATATTGGTAATATGCTCAAGTTTGTGCAATATGACAAATGAACCCTTTCCAGAGAATCACCTAAACCACGACGTCTAATGAGCCCTAATATTCCTGCATCGTTGATATTAGCACATTTGACCAACCCCATTCTTTTCAATCTTGGCAAGTTACCCAATTCGATCAGGGAAATATTGGTTAATTGGGTACAACAAGCCAAGTCAATATATATTAGACGATGGCAGTTTCTGACCAATGTTGTAACACCAAAGTCTGTTATGTTATTGCAATGACCAAGATGAATGTAGTGTAAATTTTTACCCAACGTTGCTAGTGCTCTTAATGAAGAATCTGTAACGTTTGAGCATTTGGTCAACACAACGTTTCTTAATCTTGGGGCGATCCTTGTAATTTGTTCCACTAATCTGTCTGTTATTTTAGAACATGCTGATAGATCTAAAATTCTTAATCTTTCTAAAACCGAATTTTCGGGAAGATTGTTCAACACACTGTCTGACATATTTGAGTTTTGAGAAATCCTGAGTTCTCTAAGCTGTGACAGATTGATAAACACAGTTTCAAGTGATCTATCTGTTAAGTTTGGACAATTATGAACATCCACTTCAACCAAAGCTTTGCATTTAGTAGTCATTTCAATAATTGCGTCATCATCAAGATTGATATTATCTGTTATTTTAACTCTTTTCAAGAATCGGCATTGATCTGCTAGTTTCATAACAGCTTGGCTTGTAATAAGTGGACATCCTGGAGCATAGTTACCTTGAAGTCTAGGACAATTGTCTGCTAATGCGTTAAAAATGCTATCTTCTGTCGCCTTCAACCCTGTCAAATCGATAGATTGAAGCTTAGTACAGCCTTGCAACACTTTAACTATTGGACCAGCTGTGACGTTAAAACAGTTAACCAATGTAAGTCTTTCTAAATTAGGACAACCTTCAAACAAGTACAAAAAATCATCATCGATTATTTCAGAAACAAAAGACAGATTCACACGACGAATATAACTTCTGTAGCCCCAATATGTGCTTCCTCTCTTTAATTTCATAATTTCAGCAACCCCACTTGTCGCTTTCTCATTCATCAATGTAGGTCTGAACCATATAAGCTCAACGGCAAGATCACCCCATCTCTTACAAACAGTCAACAACGGCACTAATTCTGCCTTGTTCTTTACCAACGAGAAAATCAGTAAAAGCACTTCTGGTGGCATTCTGCTCATTGGTCCTTCTTGTTGGTATCTCTGTGGAGTGTCGTTAAACTTCTGCATTCTCAACCTGGAACGAACCATATACTCTTCAGTGTCTGACTCAATATCCATTTCAACACCTCTTGGAGGCGTGTTGCCATTAAGCAGTCTCTCTGCACGGTATGACGACGATGCCGATGGTAAAGTATTCTCAGTGTCGCTATCCATCATCTTTCGTGCGGCTCGCAAGGCGGGTTTGATGGTGCCTTCAGCTAAATGGAGTATTTACTTTTCGATTTGTGCTGGGGCAAAAAATTAATACAATCAACACAAATACAAAACAATTGACAGATTTCACCAGCAAAGTAAAGAAAAGAATCTCAATAATTCAGGAAGATTCTGGGAAATGAACAAAGGAAAGTTTCTTCAGTGATTCGAATGAAGTTTCTATCCCAATCTAAGCAATCTGATCACGGTTTTTTCAATAGATTCTGGAAACTCGTAAAAATTTATTATCAGTTGGAGAGCGAATTCCGGGAAACCCCCTCGGAATAGGTGAACAATAAACAGATCACATCACACACAACTAACCAATACATAGGCTAATAAAAACACTACAATCGGTCATTATGAACATTAAGGTATTAATTTGTAGTATAAACACGATGATTTTGTCATGAGAGCACTGTATTATGGTGCATTGTGGTAATTTTTAGATAATGATAGTAGTGCCGTGATGGTATGGGTTAACTATGTATGAGTCTCTCTATTCAGAAATGAGCTGTTCCGAATCCGTACTGTTGTGAGAAGCCATTAGTGTTATAACCATTCATATGACCTCCATTATTGGTGTTGTCGTACTGGCTGAAGTCTTGATATCCTCCATTCATTCCAATGTTGACGTTATTATTAGCAAACCCCAAGTGAAAAGATTCGTTATTTGAATTGAAGTTTGGGTGTTGGATCGGTTGTTGTTGATGAGGATTTTGTTGATTTTGCTGTTGTTGTTGCTGTTGTTGTTGGATGAAGGATTGATCATATCCGGAAAAGTTATTTTCTAAAAATCCACCTTGTTGAGGACCATTTTGAAAATTTTGATTGAAAAATTGATGATCATTCGATTGTTGAACACCTTGTTGTTGCTGTTGCTGTTGCTGTTGCATTTGATTTTGGTTGAAACTGCTATTTGAAGAACTTTGAGAACTGATTGGTCTGAATCCATTGTTCTGGTTAGATCTTCTGTTTTGACCTTGTGGTGACTTATTAGCTCTATTTCCACCATTCTTATGACCTGAACTGTTGTTACCATTACTACCAGAACTGTTCGAAGTCCGAGCACCAGAGTTGGACCTTGTTCTATTACGAACTTCCAACTTGTTTGAAAGACCGACTTCTTCCAACAATCTTTTGTAACCTTGATAATTACTACCGTTGTTGAAATTCATCTGTGATAAGACTGTACTGGTTTGGTGAATCAATTTGGAACGAAGTTTTGAATCTGGTTGAGGATTTGACAAAATCTTGAAAACAAAAGTAGCGCCGTGAATGTTATCATTCAAAATTTGTTCTAATAACAATGGTGGATATGACAATCCTTCGACTGGAACATCATCATTAGTGATATTCTCACCAAACAATGCTTCCAAGATCAAATTTCTAGCGTCAATTTCATATCTGTTATTCAAAATCTTCAAGATAGTCAAGCTTGCCAACTTATGAGAGCATAATTGGGCCAAATGTGGAATTAATCTAGGTGCCAATAGATTATGTCTGTTAGGCAACGTACAAGTGTCTAAAAACCAAGTGATCAACAATGCAGCATTTTGGTTGATGGCTAAATGTTCAGCGTGTAAGATGATCGCAGCAGAGATGATTGCAGTCTGTTCAACGGATGCTTTGTTGCTTTCCAAACAAGCACGAACCGCACGAGCACCAAATCTATTTTGAGCAATTAACCAAAATTTGGCCAAGATTGTTTCAAAAATGAAATCATTCCAAGGAGAACCGAATTTCAAAGAACATTGAATCACATAGTTACCAAATTGATCATTTAATAAAGGAACAGTATATGGTCTTAAAGAATCAGCAACAATTTGTTTTTGTAAAGGTGAATCGGCAACCGAAATCATCTTTTGAGCAGACCAAGTACCATTCTTATGGATACCCATTTGTGCAAGGTATGGAGACACTTCTTTCAACATAATGTATTTGATTGAATTGGAACTAAATTGAAACAATTTTTGAACAACGGTATTACCTAAATAATCTGATGATAATTCTGGTAATTCATCCAAAATTGCAATTGAAAACTCTTCAATGTCTAATTGTGACATTGCTTTTGAATCAATAGCTTTTCTTGTCTCTCTTAATTTAGGTGCATCAAATTCACGAATTGGAATCGGATCAGGTAATGGACCAAAATTGTTGTCAAAACCTTCATAATCTAAAGAATTTTGAATGATTGAACCAACTGAACCAGTCTTTGGGTTGACACCCAATTTGTTTATGACATTTTTGATTTCAGGAATTATATTCTCCAAAGATGGTGGTGGATCAATGATTGTATTTGCAATATCAGGAGTTGCTACCTCATTTTCATCGGACACTTGAATAGTTGGATTAGAAAATTCTTGTTGTTGATGATTCTGAGGTTGAGACTGCTGTGATTGTACTTGCGACTGCTGATGCTGTTGTGGCTGTGTTTGCGCTTGAGCTTGTTGTTGCTGCTGTTGCTGAATTTGAGGGTGTGGTGGTTGTAATTGACCAACTTGAGGTGGTGGCAAAATCTTAGCAAACGTAACCAAACAAGAGTATCCGGGCATTAGCTCTTGGTAATTCAATCTTGCCTTTGCTTGCATTGCTGATTCCAAGGACTCAAATTCAACTATTGCAGAGTCATCACCTTGAAAGACTCTAACTGTTAAAATCTTACCAAATTTAACCAACAAATTAGCTAAAGAAGTTGGTGTAACTGATTGAGCTGGCAAGTTAGACAAGAATAAAGTGTCCGAAGGACCCAAAGCAGGATCTTGGAATGTCGAAGTCCAGTTCAACAATCTTGGATCAATGTTATCCAATAACAATGGTTGGTCTGTGACTTGGGATAAATATAGCTCATTTTTCGATAACTCCGGATGAGATGAGATCTGTGGTTGATTGATAATCAACGATGCAGGGTTTTGAACTCCATTTTGGAAAGTTGAAGCTCTTGGTCTATGAGGTTCAAACATAGCAATGTTCTCGGTTTGTAAGGATATATTGTGAGGTTGCTGTTCTTGTAGATATTTCTGTTCATCAATTTTTTGTAAGTAAAACTGATTAGTTGGATCAGTCACTAATGCGTTGTTTGTAGAATAAGCTCTGATTCTATTGTTAGGAACTTCTTCAATGATTTGAGATTGCATCAAGTTTGACTTTGGCGGGGTGATTCTTCCACGGGTAGTGATATCATTTAATGACACTGAGCTGTTTTGTAGAGTGTTCAATCCATTGGATTGATGTTGGATAGGTTGTGAATCACCCCAGATTGAACTTGATTCCGAAAGGCCTAATAACGAACCAGAACGAAGTCTTGTGTTGGACGAAGCAGATGTGCCTTGATCCGGGTTTGAAGAGATTGATAAAGAGTCAAAGTTCAGCAAGGTTGGATCCACAGTTGGATTGGCAGCATTGAATGATGGGGAGTAGGAAGTTCCAGAGAACCTTGAAGGCAAAGTACCAGCTCTTGCTCTAGTTCTGAAACTTCCTAAATTACTCGTTGAAGTGGAAGAATGATGGTTGTTGTTGTTGTTGGATTCGCTCATGATTGATCTGGGAGAGGATGACCTTCTCGGGGAGTCAACCAGGAAATGGCGGTCGTAATGATCTGCATTTGTGTTGAGAAAAGAGTTCAACTCTTGATTATTGAACGACATGAGTGGACGAGACTGATCTTGAACTTCCCATGCAATGATTGTGAGAAGTTGAACAAGATGCTAGTTGCAGGGGATAAAAGCGGACAATAACAAGCCGTAGAGTATAAGCGGGATGGTGAATAAAAGTGTTTAGAAGAGTGTGAATTGGTAAGGATTGATTGTTCTCCTAATTTGAATCAGTAACAAAGAGTTTGAAACGTTGAACAATCATGGAACAATTTTTGAAAAAGTCCCGCGATTTTATTTTTTTGGGGGGGCGTGATTGCCGGTAATCTAGGCGGAGTGATTAGGGGACTGCAGGCAGAGATAGGGGTAGGACCCTAGGCGGAGAGCTAGAAGGAGTGCGCCCAAAGGCCAAAGGAAACAGGCACGCTGAGACACGTTGCGGGCACCCGGTTTAGGCGGGTGGACCGGTCTCCGGGACTACAGCATGTACTCCTCCTACTACAAGGAGTACTTGGAAAAGGGCTTCAACCAAGCGGAACACTCTCTAAACTAAAAACACCGCCTCACAAATCCTTCAAAGTTCACCTTTCCCGTTGTTAAGAACTAAAAAAACTCATGTCAGACTTTTCGCGAATTTTCGCATCTTGCCGACTCTAATTTCTCAACAAATCTAAAAAACCTCAAATTCCCTCATTTATCACTCACACAACCGGTTACTACATTTTCAGAAAATTGTGGCATTAAAGTAACTCTTTGTAGCAATGTAGTCATGCTAAAGAAATCAGAATAAGATCTGACTCTCAGTGCACTGAATCCCAATGCCATTGATTGTACCAGATAAAGATTTAGCAAGCTACGATTACTGTACGTCAAAACGGTCAACCGAAAGTAACTGTAAAAAAAAACACTAGCCAACTGGCCAGTTGCAACTTGAAACTACTAACTACTAACTACTTAACTACTAACTAACAGACTGAATTGAATTGGTTATGAGCATTTGGTAAAGGTACATTACATAATATGTTAGTAATAAATCTATTTGCGAATCGCAACCGTAGCAACCAGATTAACCGTTCAGATTCGGAAAAATGTAAACAATCATTCACAAAGAAGAAAAAAATAACAACAAAACAAACAACGAATCCGTCAATTTGTTTCATTAAACCCCATTTAAACACAAAAAACAAATGTCGCTCATACTCGATGAGTTCTCGTCCTCTACGCCAATCAAGAGAGATCAGCATCAGCTAGAGCAGTCAGTTGAAGATCTGCTTCAAGTTATTGACTACAACATATCATCAGCTTCCTTGAACGAGAACAATGCATCCCACAGTTTCAACTCACAAGACAGTATCGAAGATGATATATCTCCTATCAAACCACTCAACCTGAAACAGCAGGTTCAGCAACAAGGCCAAACCATCAACTCTATGCTAGCTGAAATGACAGAAGATAATAATGACTTGCAGGAAAAAGTCATGGAGGATATACCACGCGCCCCATCTTTCGATGAGTTAGACTTCAACACCAGAGTGAACAGAACTTCATCACTATCCAGACTTTCAGGTCCTAGACAGATGTCGAACTCTGCACTACGCAGAACGTTTTCCAACAGATCCTCTCCAAACAAGTCTCCGAATAAATCTCAACTAGTCACACTGGCAGTTGATGACTCTCCTTCTAAAAAGTCTGTGTGTTTCGAAGACTCACCACCAAAGATTTTAGAATATGATGAACTCACTCCTGAAAATTCTGATGATTCTGGAGTAAATGACACGTTCGATTCCAAATGGCAAGCCAATAACTTGGCCAAACACCCTTTACCGCCTCCACCACCTCCAAAACATATAATCTCTACACCATCACCACAGAAGGAAACTTCACTTGGATCCAATGACTCAGAAGACCTGAATTTGACGCGAGATGATATAAAATCTCATGCTGTGTCTTTGGAAGAGAAACTTGACTTTGTTTTGAATAATAATTCGGTTTCAGAAAGGGTTCAATATGATGAAAGTTTCAATGGTTCAGGTTCCCCAGTTAAACCTAAACTAACTAAAGAAGAAGAGGAAATTCTATACTCTATCAAAAACAGAAGTCAAATTGAGAAAGAAGAAGCCATTTCAATGGCCAATTCCATGTTTGAGGAAGATCTTAGAAATACAGACAAAGATTCGAACGTTTTACAACTGGACCCTGAATTAAAGAGAAGGGGATCATCAAGCTCTTTGAAAGACTCAGAAAGAGAATTATTAACCAAAGTTATCTCTTCAACTGATAAACCAATAACGCTGGAGGACGGAATCAGAAATGCAGACCCCTTTACCCAACTTGAAGATGTATCTCAGTCCACATTAGATTCATTTAGATCAGCAACTGAAATAATGGAAGAAGATTCATCTATTGAAATTATTAATGACAAACAAGAGGCGCTACCGACTAAAGACTCAACAACTTCAATTGCCACTTTAAGAAAATCGAATTCCATCGGTGAGTCTATTCATAATGGACTAAACCAGATTGTGTCCTCCGTTTCTGAATCTACAAAGAATGAAATTGATTCAGATGAAGCAAATGTTTTTTCTAAATCTATAGAAGAGAAAGAAATCGATGCAGCTACTCAGACTTCAGAAATCATACAATTCAGTCACTCCCCAGCCGAACAGTCACTAGTAATGGTCGAAGAACCTGAAATCTCTAGTCAGGAACTAACACCACCAATTTCATTACCAGAAATGGACGCCACTACTAATGAAAAATCCCTGTCGAATGAATTGAGAGAGTCCGAAGCATTCAGCTTAGTCTTGAAAGATAATTCAGCGATAGAGTCTGAGAGTGTTACGAACGTGGTTCCTGATATTGATAGTGATAATGAAGAGGTTGTTGAAGGTTATAAGTCATTGAGTCCCAAGAAGAAAGTTATTGAAGCGCCAGCCGGATCAGCCTCCCCGGTGCCTGCTGCCCCAGTGTTTATCCACTCAGAAACACAGGATGCCCATGTTGACGCTTCACCTATTAAGGGACTGGGTATAATTGAAATTTCTCCTGATGCTTCTGTACCAGAACTAGTTGAATTTAAGGAAGATCCAGTTGATGAATCGAAACCTGTTGTTGAGTTAGCACCAGAGATCAAGAAGGAAGAAGAAATTGAGGAAACTGCAGCTTCTCCTGTCAAAGAAGAAGTCGAATCCCAACAACTACTACATGCAATCGATATTCAAAGCCAATCTCAATCAGTGGAAATTAGTTCAGAATCACCTACCTCAACTTTTGGGGAAGATCATTCCCCATTAGACGAAGAAGTGAATTATCAGAATGTGGAAATAGCTACAGCTGATGAATATCACTCATTGAACCCAAGCACACATACATCCCCTGCCAAGAAAATGCTGCCATCCTTCAACTCATTATTGTTTCATGATAAGGAACCTGTTGACGATACCCCTGCAACGACTAAACCAATGGACTACATCTCCATATGGCATTCTCAACCTGTTGCTGTTTCACCAAATCCACAGTATTCTATTCGCAAAAAGAAGAAACCTAAGAAGGTGTTGACTTTACTACAAAAGGGTTTGAAGGAAGAAGAATCAGATACTGAAGATGAGTTCGAGTTTGAGCCTTCAATTCAAGAGATTTTTGTGAAGAAGGAACAAAAATTTGAAATTCCTAAAGATTCATTCGTCACTAGATCAGTTTCTAAATCATCATTCATCAATTTGGATACCTCGAGAAGATCATCGTTAATACTGCCTTCTGAGACCAACAGATTAAGTTGGATCAAGCAGGAAGTCAAACAAGAAGTCAAACAAGAAATTATTCAACAAGTGGAACCAGAAGTTATTGAACCAAGAGTGATGTCCACATATTATGATTCACTTGAAACGACTAATAACGACATATCAGGTATAAATCTTCCAGATATTGATGCTTCTGATTTTGGATCTGCGTTTGCAGAATGGGATGTTTCATCAACAGTAAATGATGCCACTGAAGCTCCTTTGGTAACAAAATCTCAAAATATCAACCATGAAAGGGTCAGATCAATCTGGGGTTCTCATGATTTGTCCGCTAAACCTATTGTCAAACCACTTCAGATGACAGAAAAGAAAATACAATCCATCATTGGTCATAATCCAGATACAAAATTTAAATCACAAAATATTTCATCTAAGGTTCGTGTTAGCAACAGTGCTATGTCTGGTGTTGATATTGAATTTGACCAAAATTCACATTTTGATATCTTCAATGATAACGAAGACGATGAGTTTCATCAACAAAGCAAACCTGGCGTTCCATCTAAACCTTTGTCCCCTGTTATTGTCCCTACAGAAGAAGTTGTTGATGTTAAAATGTCGCCAATCAAAAAACTTGAACAACCACATAACTTCAGACTGGTCTCCAATGTTCAGAAAAGTCCAATCAAGGCTGACATGCCGATCAATATCAAACATATGGATCAAGATGAATTGAAAAGACAGGCTAGATTGATTTCTGGTGCTTCCGAAGGAAGTGGCTTTGATTTAAACCAAGATTTTGACAGAGTGATTCAATTACAGGATCATATGTACACAGTTCATGAAAACCAAGCACTCATTCGTGCCAGTTCTGATCTCAAGAGTGAATTCACTGAAGATGTTCTTGACCACGCTGAATTAAATAAACCATATGTTCCTGAGGCTGAAGATGACACATATCAAAGAACAAACAACCATGGGCTTCATCAATCAAGAGTGAGAACACCATTATCTAACTTGAATGAATCCAAAATAAACTCTATTGTCTTGCCTAAACAACAGGATAAATCAACACCTGTCTCACAACCTAGAATCATTAGTAATGCAAATAGTGATAGAGCTGTTAGTGGAGATGCTGGTGATTTACACTTGAAGAAACGTAACGTTTCAGAAATTAGACCTGTCAAGTCTCAACAATCATTGGCTCATGATTTGCCTATTAATGATAAAGGTAGATTATACATTCATTTGAACCTTTTGAGGAATATCAATCTTGAAGAAATCAAGCTACATAAGGCAAGTTTCAAATTGTATTTGGATAATGGGAAACACAAAGTTTCCACTCCAAAATATGATTTGGCCAATAGTGTCAGCATTGATAAAGAGTTTGAGATGGCGGTTGAAGAAGATGTTACGGATTTGTACCTGACTTTGAAAGTGAATTACTTTAAACCTGAGAATGAACTTGTTGAAATCACAGAAAGAGTCCCAATAACGAACCCAAACAGATTGAGTCGTATGATTGGGATCAAACCAAAGTACAAAAAAGAGAAAAGATTCATTTCAAGAAAAAGAGAGGTTGATTCTTGGGATAATCAATTCGCTAGAGATGGTAGTTTTGGTAAGAACAAGATCATGTTCCAAGTCAAAGACAATGAAATTACCGGAAAATCTAAAGATTACAGCATTGAATTATTCAATGAATGGACTACACATGCACAAAATGGCAAGACTTTCAAAGTTGATCCATATTTGATCGGTAAACTAGATGTCACAATGCTTTACATCCCAAGATCATCTCCATTTGAGACATTACCCCCATCTATTAAGATCTCTAGAACTGTCGCTAATCACTTAGTGGAACAGAAGAACATCGCCTATGAAGGTTACTTGTATCAAGAAGGTGGTGACTGTGCACTTTGGAAACGTCGTTATTTCAAAATTGTGGAAAACAACTTGATAGCACATCATGAAATGAGTAGAAAACCAAGAGCTCAGATCAATCTGCTGAAAGTTGTTGATGTTATTCATAGTGGTAAGAAAAATATACCAACTAAGAGAAATATAACAGAACAATTATTAATGAGTGACACTTTCAAACTAGTTTTCCGGAATGGTGAAGTTATCAACTTTAACGCAGAGACTAAAGACACTAAAATGGAATGGATTAATATATTGGAGAAATTTGTTAGTTACAATAAATTTCATCAACCGTGGAGTAGACTTTTAGCTGAAAAGGCAACAACCCAATAATCAATTATGTACAAATTATAATCAAAACATGAACAATTTAATGAATAGTTTTTTAACAGTTTTGAAAAAAGTAGATCCATATCATTTAATTATATACCCAGAGCTCATCTACGGCCACGATACCTACCACGGCGTGGCTGTTGATCCCTGTCTCTGAACTCATTATTATTATTGTACCCACGCTCGAATTCTCTATCCTTGTAGTCTCTATGTCCGCCACTAGGACCTCTAGGAATACTTTGATTATTGTATGATGCAGGTTGTGAAGGTGGAATGGCTGGTGTTTTTTCATCTTCTTGTGTTATGAAACTGTCCGGAACAGAGGGTGTCGATTGGGCAGATAACGGTAGCTGTGGAGGTTGTGGTAATCCCGCGAGGTTTGGTGGGACTGGCATTCCTGGCATCATCATTGGCATTGGGGGTAAACCCATAGACATCATATTCATCATCACTTTCTGTGGGTTGAAGTTTGATCTAAGATCATCCTGTTTAGAACAATACGCGACCCAAGTAAACTCGTCAAATCCATAGTTGAAATACTCGCTGACATCAGCACCTGGTTGTCTCCATGGTTTTTCTTTAAGATCTTGTATGTTGATATTCGTTATTGGCTTGCCTTCATACTCTCCCACTTTATTGATATCCACTTCAGCAACCCTCGTGATTGTGGCATCTGTCGTTTGCACTTTTGTTGCTGCCGTACTGTCCTCTATGTCGTTAACTTCTCCGAGTGCTTCTGGAACTATCGCAGTGGCAGTGGCATCAGCTGTCGTTGTTGTGTCTGTTGTAGTTTTATCCTGAGCAGCAGGCTTACTCGTTTCCTCCGTGGTGACAATGAATTCTATATCAGAGTCGCTATCGCTCTCATCTTCATCACTGTCTTCATCATCTTCATCTTCGTCTCCCTGACTTTCACCATCTTGTTTATCTTCGTTTTCTTCCCCAGCAGCATCTTTCGCATTATCAACTTTTGTGGCAGAATTGACTCCGTTTTCAAGTTTCTGTTTCTTCAACACAACCCCCTCTTCATCTGATCCATACAAAAAAGCATCATCGTCCTCTTCGTGACTCATTTTTTGGCTACTTATTAGTTGTTGATAACTTTCTGTTTACATGAAAGTTCTTATGGTTTTTTTAATGGAAACTGAAAAAGTCAAATTTGGTAAGGCCACTATTCTGTCTTTTTTTATGGTAAACGAATTTACAAGTACAAGATATGAAGAAAGTTGAGAGATAAAATGAAGTTATGGTGGTATAAATGAAGAGCCTGTTAGTTCTTCCAAAGCAGTAATTCCGATCTAGCTTGTTAAACTTTAAATTATTCGTTAATTATCGGTAGTGAAACTATAGTCTGATTATGAGCATGTAAGTTGTAGAATAAAGCGTCAAATAGAAAAGGTAATTTACGGGTGATTTGTTTGAATTATATATTATTAAAGAGTGGTATTGAGCAGTCAGTATTTTAAGCCATAACAGAACAAATAAAAAACATAGTGTATAATGAATTCCTTTTATCTTGTATAACGTGTAAATATTGGGCTTGAAGCCATGACCACCCATCTATACTTGACTGTGATGCGTAAGATGAAAAATTAATCGGATGTGGTATGCTCTAAGTTGGATGATATGACTGACTTGATCATAGAGATCCAGATGGAATTCTAATTCATAAAGACTTGAGAATAAAGTAGAAGACAGAATTGAAAAACGAGTAAGGACAGAGGTGAGACGCCAATGGTTGTAGTGGAAATGAAATTCTTTTATTTCAGAAGTGCAAACAAAAATCTAAGATCATTGAAAAGCGATTCAAATCATGTAATAGTATGCCCGAAATGTGGAAAAGGCAAAAACAAAAAAACACTGTGCAGCTAGCTTGGACCTTGATAAGAATTTCCTTTTGTTATTCAATATGGAGTTAGAGACTTCTGCTTATCCTTCAAAATTTTAATAAGCAAAAACGAGCATGTGTATGAGAAAACAATTTGAAACTATAGTCATTAGTGAGAGTACAGCTCACACTTGATCAAAATTGTTCTTTTGATAGAACTGTGACATGGCAAAATTCTTCAAGTCGTTTCTGTATTGAAACTCAAACAATCTGCTTTCTGGATCCTTTTTAACTTGACTCAATTTGGAAAACAAAATATTAATGAAAGCGTCCTGTTTATTTCTGGTGAGTGAGGCATCTTCAATTGGATGAAAAACATCTTTTTGTTGTATAAGATTCCCGTCTGGATCATGGGAAACTAAGGTCAAGTCATCTTGATAAGAATTGTCTCTTTTCATTTGATGCAAACCGACAAGACTATCCTCATTTTCCTTCTTAACCAGCTGTTTATTTGGATTTTTGGAGATCTCATCGAACAAAACCTCTAAATGTTTCAAGTACTTGAAATTTCTGATCAAAACATCCATGTCTTCTGATCTTCGAACATTGTACTTCTCTGAGTAGGAATGTAATGGACAAAGAATTGAATCTTTGCACTGGTTTCCATTGGCACCAATCACCAAACATTGGAAATCTTCATGATGGATGTCAAGAATTGGAAAGTAGTTGTTGTTAGAGATGTAAGGGGTTTTCTTGTATTTGTCTTCGAACAAAGAACAAGGATCAACATCCTCGATACTTGTGTATTCCAAACTAGGGTCGTTGTGCGAGTATGAAGGTGTGTAACTTGACTCAAATGAAGAGCCAATAAAGTAATGATAGCCGCTGTTGCAACTGAATAAATCATCGCTACCATCATGATTGACGATTAGCACTTCATGATCTGCATTGGACACATTGGAATCTTCAATCGGAAGGGCTTTAGTTAACACAAATTCGTTTGAGTTTGGCTCATCCAAGATACTGTAATGACTCTCATCATCATCAGTGGTGGCATCTTCAATACCAGTGTACTTTCTCTCGTTGAGGAAATCTGCAGAAGCAGAGATGAAATCTTCATTCAATTCGAATGTTACGTAATCGTTGACGTCAAATGGTAGTTTTTCTGTGATCTATTAGAATCATCCAAGATAGCACAATAATAGCGAATCAACACTTACTTTGATTGGAGAAATCAGTTTGTCTGTGTGCGAAAGTCATGACAGCAGGGGATGACATGAGTTTAGTTTGTGCAGGGTGGTAAGTCAGAGCAGTGATATTTTGGTGGTTAGATGCTGCAAAGTGTGTGGGTAGGCTGAATTAGATCGCTGATGTGTTGAGATTCAATAGTACTGCACAAATGGATAAGTTAAATTTAACAGAGCTGCATGTAGCGTTTGCCAAACTATGGGTGAATAGAGTGACTTGGTTCAATTGAGTCTTGTTTAAAGTGCCATTTGCCGCCAGAGAACTGGCAGGGATGATGCCTTCCTTATATATTCCCCATTTCCGAACTGAAATCTGTATAATTGACCTTAGTTTAATTTTAAAAATAATTTGTGAAAGCCAAAAAGAATTTAATCTCCAATATTTACAATTTCATGCACAATAAAGTTTGAATTTTCTTGGATTAATTTCGTATACAGGATATTTTACAGTTTTTCGAATATTGAACATTGAATGGGAACACGATAAGGAGCAAAATCTCAAAAACATGTGATCTCCTCGGCTTCGTTACCCTCCAAGTGCAAGCATTAATATTATCAACTAAGAGCTGATAATACGAACCTACATACTCAACCCCACAATAGAAAGAAATTAGCTAATACAATGGTTCTATATCTGAAAATTTATCGATGACCTTGAAGTTTGATCTGCTCCTAAGCTAGATTCCCCCCAATCGATAGTTGAAGTGATTAGTTTCGGTATATATCACAATTGAGCTCAGATGTGAGTTGGCAGCAATGGAGATGGGTCCAAAATACAATTTTCTTGCATTGTAGAGTTTGCCAAAATTATTTTGCGCTTTGTTCCTCACTACCTGGGATCAGAGAACCCCCTCCTAGTGCTTATTTACTACATTTGAAAAAATATCCTCAATTCTTGGATAATTCCAATTAACCTAATTTGGCTTAATTAAATGCGTTTATTAGACAAAGATTCAAATATCATTGAAATCTGGATTGTGGGATTCATTAGCTATTCCATGGTCTCGACTTTCAAGCCCATTTACATTGGCTAATCTTTGCATATTTCAGATTTTTATCTAAAATCTAACACTATAAAACGTAGCTAATGATATTAATTATTCCAAATATCAGTCACTACAGGGGCTATCAGATTGGAGGTTTGGAACAGATAGACTTGGGACCAAAATATTAACAATTTATCTGCCAAATATTTAGTTGTAAAAACTGCTAAAGTTGACACAAACACGCCGATCTCATGCATCGTCTCCCGAGTAACAATCGATTGTGAACTAGTTATGAGCATGGGTCCATGCCATGATTAGCGATAATTTTGGATCCGACTGTAATTTGTTGGTATGAGAGGCATATGACATAGGACATGTGACATATAGGCTCAACACATTTGTTTCAAACCCTTATTGTATTCATAATTTCATCGTGAACGAAGTTCTTTGTATTTAAAAATGAGTTCCCCTCTACTCAATACCACACAGATTTCTTTTCTCCTCTACAATGCTTAAATTGAACACCTTTATCTTTGTAATTGCGGTATTTTGATGGCAGCCAGTGTGACTGAGGATCCACACCAGTTTAAGTTTATTGGCACTGAGAACTTTTAATGTTCAAACTTGTCCCCCACTCTGATCAAAGCCACAAGATGTCCAATGTATAACTTAATTATTTCATACGTTCGCTGAAGTTAGTCGAAACCCTAATTCTCTGTGCGAGTAGTGCGGTGTTTCTTATGGAAATTCTAGACTGATTCAAATCAATTACTAACTGGCAAATGTTTCCATTATCAAGATGAGCATGAAAGTTTGAAACTCTAGATTCAGTCTTCTTGTAGTTTGTTATACCAACAGATGCTCGAGTCCGGTTCGTCATAGTGGAGCCACTAACATCAATTAAATGTTACAGGCGACAGATGAGTCGGGATCTTCGATAAAAGGCTTCTATCGGACTCTCCTAACCGCCGATGATATCAGAAGGAATGATTACGTTGACAAAAAAATATCTCAGGGCTGACTCAGAATATCATGTGACTATATATAGGGCTACCTTCTTCACGAAAAACTATCATCCTTACATCCCACACAAAAAATCTCAACCAGCCAAAAGTCAAATCAAATTCGCGGATCGGGGAATTTCTGGTAGCAGCACACTCTCAGCGCTTTTTTTTTTCATTTTATTGAAATTTCTTCAAACACTTTTCAGTTCTGTTTTAGAAGTATCAACACAACAGTAAAAATGTATGTTACCCAAGACATGGAGGGCAAGCCTAAGAATTGAAGTGATGGAAGAGAATCGTGAATATGCATATCATCAAGTAGGAAGAGTCAACAGTTACAGCACTTAGAAGCAAAGGTCATTCATTTATCTAAGAAGTTATCAATTTGTGAACTTATGGTAACAAGGGATCATATCAGTCCACAAATCATCCGTCGAGCACATAACAATCTTTTGCAATGAACTTTTCAAGATCCGCACATCTAGCAGCTTTGACACACAAAGGAAACTACCAATTTTTTATTGAGCTATATCTTCATCTTTCACCAACGAGTGGCTACATCCACAGCATACCAAAATCACAATAAAGACAGTACCATCACCAACTCATGAATCGCCTCATCTTTTTCCAAGAACGAATATATTCTCTAGGCCTGCTTAATCTATGATGTCAACATAATTCTTGCAATGACAATCATACTAACTTTTATAATAGGACTAAAAGAACTAAGAAAGTTGGTATCACAGGTAAATTTGGTGTCCGTTACGGTTCCTCATTACGTCGTCAAACCAAAAAATTGGAAATCCAACAACACGCCAAATACGACTGTTCTTTCTGTGGTAAGAAAACCGTGAAAAGAGGTTCTACTGGTATCTGGACCTGTCGTTCATGTAAGAAAACCGTTGCCGGTGGTGCTTACACTGTTTCAACTGCTGCCGCTGCTACTGTTAGATCAACTATTCGTCGTTTAAGAGAATTAGCTGAAGCTTAAATAATGATTGGGATTTAATCTGTAATACATAACAATAAAAGGTTTCATGATAATGGACTTGTAGAAACCGAGAGGGTATGTGTTTGCAATGTTCAGTGTTGTGAGAAGAAGTTACTAGGTACAGCAAGGAACTTTCAAATTGCAATTGGATAACATCATCACTAACATATCACTGACATTTCACCAAATGACATAGTTTTACAATTGAAGAGATCATATCGACAGCTACACAAGTCAACTAACTCATTAGGTAATTACATATTTCATCAATTCGTAAAATTATCTAAACATATTAGCCCCCAACTCCATCATCTTCTATATAACCTTATGGGACCTTCCTCATATATCATCAATTCCAACAACTTTTGTTTGTGCTGCCTTGAAACGCAACAACTCACATCCCTCGGCTTCTTGGGCAGGATCATTTGAATTTGTAGTCATATCAGTCATCTCAACTACTCTACGCTTCCCACCTTGTAACAGACAATCTTTAAATATTCTTTTAAATGGAACACATGTTACCAATCCACCTTCAAACCCACAGTTGTACTGCACTAGCGAGTGTAGTGAGCATTCTGCTTTTCCAGGTGGTGGCAGAAGTGCAAGTGCTTCACTCCTGAAGAGAATTGGAGTGGGTGGAGCCATTGAACAAAGCACTTTATTTTTCAATACAGAGATCACTAATATCAATGAAGAGTAAACAGTAAATTTTAAATCCGAGGTCTAGAATTCCAATTCCGGGGCGACTGGGAAGCTGAATCTCAGTAAGAAAACTTCCAATTTGATTTTGGGCTCTTATCCAAAAGAGATTTGAGTGGGTTACGGTTACTTTAGCTAATGGGATAATTTCTACAAATTTGTTTGTAAATTATAATTCAAAGTTAAGGTCTTTGAAAGAAGTCTTCTATTATAGTTTATCTAAGCTGGCCAACACAACCACTAAATCTTTGGCAACTTTATCAATTTTGGTTTTAAACTCTTCAAACTCGGTAGTAGAAAGTCCAGTTTCAACAAGAGAATTACTAAACTTTTCGGTCTCTATCTTTTTGAAGTAATTGTTCAAAAGTTTAACAATAACGATAAACTTCTTCAACAGTCCAATGATTTGGTCTAATCCTGTACCATTGAGTGTGAAACACTCTTTGACCGAATCATCTTTCTTAGCATATGTTTCAGCACCTTTTAAAACTTCTTCCAAGTTCTTCAGTATCATATCCTGGAAAAAATCAGCAAATTCAACAAACAATCCAATGATTTCTCTTTGATTGGTCAAGGTCTCATCAGCATTAATGAACTTGACATGATTCTCAATCTTACGTAAATTGGCAAAATCTGACTCTATGGACTCTTTCGCCCAATTTATATCGTCTATTAGAAGTGAAACGTCCTTATTTTGTGGATGTTGGGCACTATAATATGTGAGATTGTTGGAAAACTTTGTGGTGAGGCCCTGAAGGTTGGTGAAAGAGGCAAAGATCGGGTTGTAGATTGTGTTTGAGAGATCACGAAGGCGAGGGATCAACGGATCGTTGTTAGCAGCAGGAAGTCCAGACATTTGTTGAATTGGTGTAATATTTTCCAAATGGTGATGTCAACAATAAAATTGAATTTTTTCACCTCACAAGTTTGGGGAAGAAATCATTTAATATCGATAAGATGGATTGTTTTGTATGAAAAAAGACGGACGTAATGGAATTGGTGTCTCTTTGTCTGAATCTGAATCTTCTGAATCTGAATATGAATATGCTACATATTGTGGAACATAGGAGTATTCAGGTTCGATATTCTCTTTATCTTCAGATTCATCGTAGGGCTCATTTGGAATAAATCCGGTAGAAGGAGAATAATCCGATGGAGAGGGATAACGGAAAGTAAACGAAGAAGTTGGAAGAGAAAGAATTGATGTAGTTGGTCTCTCCTGAGTCTCTTCTGGGGTCGATAGTTCACTGGATGTGGAACTTTCTGGGGTAGAAGGTCTGTCTGGAACTATGACATCTTCATTAGTGAGTTGAATTCTGGTTAGTGGTCTGAAAGTCGGTAACATTATCTAACCTATAGACTTGTGCTTTCACATTGCTTGTAAGGCTCTAAGTGAATGAGATGGGAAAGAAACAAGATATTATAATATTATTGAAGATTTATGCTTCTTTTCAAATTACTTCAGAAAATGCGCAGACAGAAAATAATCATAATTTAAACAATTAAAAGACTAGATTCAGATATTAACAGACAGAAAATATTCGTGTATGTCATGCATTAACTACAAAAGTGAATAACTCCAAAAACACAACATAAACAATTACTAAAATCAACTAAGAGGTTAATAAACGACAACTATGCACCTAACTAAACTTACAAATAATTAATCTCATCAGTTCAACAACGACTGAATAGAAGAAATCGGACCAGCGTCTTTCTTCATACTCAGTAGAACATTAGCTGAATCTGAATCGATCACATTTTCTGTCTCCTGATTTGACAGATTAAGAAACACTTCAGAGCCAGCTGAGTGAGATCTATTAACAGCCTGTCCTATAATTATTGAGCCTCTTGTACTTGGCTCACTGATTATTTCCAATTTGGATAGATTAGTCTGCGTAGACGAGATTGATGACGAATGTGATTGCTGAGAATCCATAGAACCTGGTTTGTATGTGCTTGAAGGAGTCGAAAAACTTGATCTTGAATTTGGAAATTGAAAGTCTTGTTTCAGACTAAAAGAGGTTGCATTAGAAGAAATGAGTGGGTTCTTCAAAGATGTGCTTGGATACAATTCAGGTGTTATTAATGGAGATGGTAAAGATTGGAACTTGAGATTGAAATCATTAGAGTTTGTTGGTTTCAAAGGTTCTGAATGTCTGATTGTGCTTTGCCTTGGTGGATTTGGTTTGGGGATGGATGTTCTTGTACTAAAGTCTTCCAACAATTGAACAAAGTCAAACTCTTCGTCCACGTTTCTATATTTATCAGTGTTTAAGTCAATATTGGCAAACTGTAAAACTTCATCGTTCTCCTCAGTTTCACTATCACTTTTGAAGCTTTTCAAATCGTTATTTTGAATATTTATAACTTGATGAAGGTACTTGATATAATCAACAGTCGCTTGCAAAATGTTTAACTTATACATCCCTTCAGCGCTGTTTACAGTTGACCCAGATATCAAACTGTTTCGACAAGCGGGAACCAAATACTTCAAAGCTTCGAATTCTCTATTCATTCTAATTCTTCTCTTTTTCTCAATGATTGAGTGTGCTGTCTTATGTTCACGTCTTCTCTTTTCCACTTCTGATTGCGATACAAGAGAGGATGAGGATCGTCTTCTTCTCTTTTTCGTGTTGTCACCAGATCCATTAATGTCAGTTGGCTGCACATTTTCAGAAGAGCTAATAACGTTGCTTTCTGAATTCGTGCTCTGCATCTGGATGATGGTCGGTTTTAGCTCAGGAGGAGCAGGAATTAGAGCCATGATATTTACTGTTTTTATTGTTGCAAATGGCTGGTCATCAACGGACAGAATGAAGCAAGGACTCAGGTCTTCTTTTTATAACTAGACAGTTTCAATTAGTGAAACGTTTGTGTTACTGCACGTGTGAGACTTCTTTTAGCGGGTTCAGCCGTACGTGGGAAATGGGCCCTGGCACGTGGGGCGAAGAAGTGTCACAAGATTGTGAAAAGTTGCACGCGACTTCCAAGAGAAGTTGGGCCAATTAAATGCGACATGGGAGCTTCAGATAAGTGAGATAATTTGGTATTTATCTCTTCTAAGTTATTCTTGTTAGGTGACTGATTCCTGTCACGTCACAAGTCCGATATTCATATTGTTTGACAGTATTTTTTTGCAAACTCCGAAATTTGTTAACGAGCATCGTACATCCGCAGCACAGACCACTTTTTCTTATCATCACTTTCACTATCTACCCCCATAAGTCCTGACTCCCTTTTGTATGTCTAGTTACAACCCTTTCAAGCTCTAGCTGTAAAAAATCAATTGAAAAATATTTCTTTTACAGTCTCTCGAGTCTCTCTTTATCAGAAACCACCCAAACACCAACTATTATGAGTCAAAAAAAGATTCGCGATCTGTAAGTATGATTCATCGAATGTGTCATAACATGAAAACATTGAATTTAGTATATAACTACATCAAATGCTTTTAGTTTCAACTTTTTTTTGTCAAGAACTATCATTATCGATTATACTATCATTAATAAAATGAAATCTGCATTCAAGAGCCACAGTGTGATATTGTCCAGCATACTGGAATCATCAATCGAACTCACATCCAGCCTGTCAAGTTCCATTGATATGGTGATACCTACGATATCTTCAGAAATCTCAGCTGAAGTCTCCCTTTTGATAGAAACAAGATTAAACTTAACAAATTTAGACACAAACCTGAAATTCTTACAAGTCAGAATCGAATCTGAATTTAAAAACGATAACGAATTATTTCTGGATGTGGTTCAACTACTAGAATGTGATGTGCTTCCAATTTTTAACCAATGTTTTCAATTAATTGATTATATTTCAAGTCTGAAGTTCTTCCAATCAATAAAGTCAGAAAAGATTATCAATTTGTTGAGAGTGCTGACGAAGCTTAAAGACTCCCATTCGTTTGAAAGTTTGATTGGAGGATTTGCTGCTTTCCTGTCTAAATGCCTGAAGTTTTCAACAAGTTTTAAATCCAACGAGTTATATATTGAAGTTCAAAGTTCTTATACTAGCAAGAAGACCGTTGAGGTGGATGATGATATCACATACACTGAAGAAACTGTTGTATTGACGAAGCCATTCGATTATGAATCAGATTATTACTCTTTGTCTTCTAACCTTGACACATTGAATGATGTACTTATAGAACTGGAATCATGTTTGATAGATTTAAAGGAAGAATCAGAAGTTTTAGAACCTTTTGAAGAAAAAGATGAATTGGAAGACATTTTTGGATTTGAGTTGGATTCGGAAAATGAATGTAAAGAAAAAGTTGAAGTTTCCAAGACGGGAATCAGTTATCGTCTTAATTTTGCAAGAAAGTTTGCATTAATACACTAGATTATAGATATTATAATACCTAATAGAGAGTTTCTACTCGTTTAAGATGACGTAGTTATTGTGAATTTAAGACCGAATTTTGATTATATAAGTATTATTTATCATCATCAATTAAGCTGTATAGATAAATATAATAGTTCAAATCAATATCAAATAATTAAGTGACGAATTCTTTCGTCCAATTGCCGGTATCTAGTCTTTAGATCAGCAGAACCGATCATCAACAAGTTGTAAAAGGATTGCAGGTTAGTTAACTTTTACTCTAGTTACAACTTGTTTGAGATTTTCGCGAGTAAATAATTTATAGAGTAGACGGTAAAAAGTAAACAAAACAATAACAAACAAACATCACAAGCAATGGCAGCAATTCCCAAATCTACAATCAAAAGAGTGGTCTCCACCAAGAGTGGCAAATCCGTTCGCTCAGATGCCTCAGATATACTCGTATGTGAAAATTCGCCTTCAAACTCTCAACACTTTAATGAATTACTAACTGACCTTCCCCCGTAGCTTGCGTTGAACTACACCATGTTTGTGAAAGAACTTATTCAGGAAGCAGAACAATACGCCATTACATCGGCATCCAGTGAGATACTTCCTACGCATATTAGGCTTGCAAGAGTCAACCTGCTGAAGAAATACAAGGGATGAGATTACTGATCCGAAAAGTGATCGGTGATGTTTGAACCACTACTGAATGGATATATTGCTCACGCTTGGTAAAACCTTATGTGTACAGTATTAGTGTCGGTTTTGGAGCTATTGCCAAGCAAGTGGGTTGTCTTGTTTAAATGCTGAAAGATCAGTTCATTCCAATACTATTCATTTTTCAACGAATCAAGTCTTCAAAAAACTGGATTGATCCCTCTTATTAGGGTAAATAATATGAGTCGCAACAGGAAGGAACAATTGAATCAACCTTTCATACGCGAAGTTCATGGCCAGCTCAAATCAAAAGCTCGTTGCATAGGGCTAACATTCTCTCCATAAAATAGACTAGGGTCATGAGACAAGTGACAGACCTCAATTTTGCAATTTTAAAAGTGCTACTGTTCTCTACGGAAACAATACAAGATTTCTAATAACAAATCCAAGCATTTAATAGATATAGTTATTTGTTCCCTCACTGCTTTCTGCCCTTCTATATCTCAATTTTTAAGATATTTGAACGGTACCTCAACTGTTTGGTACGGCCACATATAATAAACAGTTTCATTACTTTTCCGAATTGGGAAAAATGTAAATAAACGAAATTTGTGTGTAGAAAAAAGAAAAAAAGGAAAGTGGTTGATTCAAGTTTTTCCCTTTGCTTCTCAATTGATTCAGCCTCATAGAACCCTTCTCCTAGTCCGAAAGTCCCAAGTCTTGTGTACTTCACACTTCACTTATTTGCTAATTTGATTTTACCTTTGCTTCAGCTTTATATTTCTCTCCTCCAACAGGATATTTTCAATCCAGGTTCACGTATTTGAAATCAGAACACAAGGGAGAATATCAATATAATTTACTAGGCTGGACCTCAGTGAATCAAGTTACTCACCATCACTTATCATTACTTATCAAGCAGAGTTTGAAGGCAGGACCCCTCAACTCATATAAGTTTCATACGCACAGTTTTATTTTTAGAGGGAAAATTACCAAGTTTCAGATGTCGATGACCAACATTTTAGAATCTCCAAAACTTCAAAACATTACATCTAGTTTCATCAATGGATCTCCAACAAGGAGTCATAAAAGAGGACATGTTTCCACTTTGTCTTTAACTTCACCAACCAAGTTAAACGTTGTTCACTCAGATTGGGACAAGAACACAAAGAGCCTGAAACGAGCAACTTCTTTCAACAACACTGCATCAGATAGATTCATCCCATCCAGATATACTTCATCGAATGGCAGAGTCTCAACACAGGAGGACGCTCCGCCACCAAACGCATCACCGTCAGCACATATCAAGGCCCAATCACAATTTTTCTACAAGCAATCAGTTGCAGATGCGTGTGGGATTGAAGTGGGTCAAAGAATTCTACAATATCAACCATTACCACCACAGAGCAAGAATTTAATTCAAATGAACAAGAATTCCAATTTTAATACCAAAAAATCCACGATTGAGCCAATTAGATCAAGAAAAATCAGTTCAAATCCAGAAAGAGTCTTGGATGCACCTGGTTTTATGGATGATTTTTACCTGAATTTATTGGCTTGGTCAGCTGATAATTATATCGCGTTAGCATTAGAGAATGCATGTTATATTTGGAATGCATCTTCAGGAAGTGTTTCATTGTTGAGTGAATGTGATCAGGGAATTTCTTCAGTTAGATGGTCAGAAGATTCCAGTTATTTATCCATTGGTAAAGATGATGGATCGATAGAGATCTGGGACATCGATACAAACAGCAAGTTGAGAACCATGAAGACCAATTCTGGTGTTAGAATAGGTGCACAATCTTGGTCTAATCATTTAGTTACAGCTGGCTCGAAATCTGGAGAGATTTTTATTAATGACGTTAGAATCAAAAATCATGTCGTTTCAACTTTAAACAACCATGTTGGTGAGATCAGTGGTTTAGAATATAGAAGGGATGGTTTACAATTTGCTTCTGGTTCAAACGATAATACAGTTTGTATCTGGGATTCAAGATCATCAATACCACAATTCACCAAAACTACCCATACATCAGCTGTTAAAGCATTAGCATGGAATCCAGATATCAACTCGTTATTAGCAACTGGTGGTGGTTCATCTGATAAACAAATTCATTTTTGGAATACCACAACCGGGGCAAGAGTTAATTCAATAGATACTGGATCTCAAATATCATCTTTGAATTGGGGATCTTCAGATTCATTTGGTAGAGAAATTGTGGCAACTGGTGGATATCCAAACAACAGCATCAGTATTTACTCATATGATCATAATATGAAAGTTGCAGAAATTGAAAATGCACATGATTCAAGAATCATCTCCAGTCAGTTATCACCAGATGGATCAACATTAGCCACTGTTGGTGGTGATGAGAATTTAAAATTCTACAAAATCTTCAACAACAATAAGAAAGCTCAAGGAAGTACTATTGTAAACAGTGGGAAACAGATGCCCAAGATAATGACCATTAGATGATATCAACCATTGGCAAACAGAGAAAGATAATTTTCTTTTCTTTTGATCAAAAAGCATAAAAATATTTAGAATGGCCCACTCCAAAAGGCCCTAATAATATAGCCATGTACTAAAATTTGTAGTAGTTTTCCTTTGGCAACATCAACATTTCTCATTAATATCAATCAATGAACTCATTGAAATCAAATATTAAAAAAGAGGGTTTGCGTCAGAATCCTTGCAGTGCAATGGAAGCGACACTATGTGGAAAGGAACCCATGAGCAAGCCCATGAAAGGAACCACCACCAGAGGCCAAAAATAAGGTAACATATAAAAGTTCTCAATGAGAACATTCCAGCTGTTACACTGAAAAGAACAGATACTACACTTGATCTAAGCCAAAAGGCAAAGAGATTTAAAGACTCTAAAAAGTAAAAATTTTTTGTCAAAAAATTAGTGGGAATTGGTTCCTTTTATAGTTTTTTTTTTTAAAATTCGCGAATGAAAAAAATGCTGAGGTAATCTTCTCTCCGGGTAACATCGATTTTTTTGGTCGTCGCATTTTTTTGTCATTTCGAAAGTTACAAGTTGCAAAACAAAGACAGTTTGCAAACAAAAACACCAAAAACCGCCACAATTCAATCGTCTCTCAGACACAGCAGCTCACACATATATTCCATACGGAAAGACTCATAGTTTCTGCGTTTTCCGATTTCCAATTGCCGTTTTACATCACTTTTTTTTATTATCTTTTCCACATCATACCCCCAGAATAATACTAAAAAACAATGACCGGAATACCTTCGATAGAGGAAAGACTGAACTCTACGCATATCCACGACCAGGACTGGGAGAAGATTAGGGCCAACCAAAGAAATGCAGTCCATGCCATCAGACTCTTCTTGAAGTCCAAGACCTCCTATGACGTTTTACCTGTGTCTTACAGATTGATCGTTCTAGACACATCATTACTTGTTAAAAAATCATTGAATATTCTACTTCAGAACAACATTGTTTCTGCCCCACTATGGGATGCTGAAACTTCAAGATTTGCAGGATTGTTAAACTCTTCTGATTTCATTAACGTTATTCAATATTATTTCCAAAATCCAGATCAATTCGAATTCGTTGACAGATTGACGTTGAATGGTTTAAAAGAAGTTGAAAAAGCCATAGGTGTTGAACCAATCGATACTGGATCTATACATCCATTCAAGCCATTATTTGAAGCGTGTGTGAAGATGATTGAATCAAGATCAAGAAGAATTCCATTGATTGATCAAGATGAAGATACACATAGAGAAATTGTTGTTAGTGTGTTGACACAATATCGTATTTTGAAATTCGTTTCCTTGAATTGTAAAGAAATTGAAGATTTGTTGGTGCCTTTGAAAGATCTAGGAATTGGAGCAAATAAAGATATAGCAATGGCCACTATGAGTACGCCGGTTATTGATGTTATTCAACTGTTAAGTCGTGGATCAGTCAGTTCTATCCCTATCGTTGATGAGCAGAACAAATTGATCAACGTTTATGAAGCAGTTGATGTTTTGGGATTGATCAAGGGTGGTATTTATAACGATTTATCATTGAGCGTTGGTGAAGCATTGATGAGAAGATCTGATGATTTCGAAGGTGTTTATACTTGTACGGTGAATGATAGATTAGCTACTATTTTGGATAACATTAGAAAATCAAGATTGCATAGACTTTTTGTTGTTGACGATGAAGGTCATTTGATTGGTGTTGTAACATTAAGTGATATCTTGAATTATATCTTGTTTGGTGAAAGCAATTAGATACGATTACGCTATTGAACTGTGCTGTAATATGACGTTCATGCTTGATGAAAAATTAAAATGAGATTTTGTTCTCGTTTTGTAGAACCATGAGTAACAGAGAAATTCAAAAAACTTCCTTCATTCATTGTCCAATACTTTCATTGTCCAATACTTTCAGACTTGCAAGACTTACAAAAAAAATTGCGCCAGCGCGGAGTCGAACCGCGGTTTCGAAGATGGCAACTTCGCGTTATACCGCTAAACCACAAGCGCTTATCTGTAAGAATTATCTGTTCGCGATAATCGATGCAAAAGTCTTTTAAATCCGGATAGCCCTAAAATATTGAAGTAATGAATTGTACAACAATCAGAAGTATCCAGATTTCGAAAATAGAATCAGGGATATATATGACTGATAATGCAAGTGCATCAGAGCAGGATCAGATAGTCTGTTGATTAAAAGGTTTTTGTTTTGATGAATTTAATTCTTTGACACGTTGATGTTTTAAAAATGAAATTTGAGACAATTCTAACCACCCTTTGATCTTTCCCCCAAATTCCTTTTAAGATGACTCAATCCATCAGAGAATCACTTGAGAAACACCATTCGAAACATGAAAAACCTGAAGGTCTCAAATTTGCTTACGGAACAGCTGGTTTCAGAACCGAGGCCAACATTTTAGACAGTGTTGTGTTTGTTGTTGGAATTTTAGCATCATTGAGATCCAAATACTTGGATGGTCAAACTGTTGGTGTTATGATCACTGCATCACATAATCCACCAGAAGATAATGGGATCAAGTTGATTGATCCACAAGGTGAAATGTTGGAACAAACTTGGGAAAAATACGCCACTGTTTTTGCTAATTTAACAACAGCTGAAGAAATCTATAATGAGATCGTGTCACTTTCTAAAGAATTGTCCATCAATTTGGAGGCTCCTTCAAGTGTTGTCATCGCTAGAGACTCTAGAGAATCAGGTGTTGCTTTGACCCAAGCCACTATTGATGGATTTGAAACTTTGGGAACCGACTACCAAGATTTCAACCTTTTGAGTACTCCACAATTACACTATTTGGTGAAATCTATCAACACAATTGCAAGCGGTAATCCATTTGGAGAACCAAATGAGAAAGGATATTTCAGCAAACTATCTTCAGCATTCATTCAAATCTTTGACAAATTTGATGATGGTTCAAAACAAAAAATAGAAATCACAGTTGATGCAGCCAATGGTATTGGTGGTCCAAAATTCTCCAAATTAGTCACTAATTACTTGTCTAAACAGATATATTTTGAATTAGTCAATAACAGTTATACTGATCCACAGGCGTTGAACGTTGGTTCTGGTGCAGATTACGTGAAGACCAACCAAAAATTACCACTAAACATTGAACCTAAAGCATTGAAATTGAATGCTTCATTCGATGGTGATGCTGATCGTGTGATCTTCTACTATATTGATGAAAACTCACTATTTCATCTTTTAGATGGTGATAAAATCTCCACGTTATTGGCTTCTTTCTTCACTGATTTATTGGGAAAATCCAACATTGAAGCCAATGTTGGTGTTGTTCAAACTGCATACGCTAACGGTTCTTCGACCAAATACTTAACAGACGTTTTGAAAGTTCCTGTGGTATTCACTCCTACTGGTGTCAAGCATCTACATCATGAGGCGGCTAAATTCGATATTGGTGTTTATTTTGAAGCCAATGGTCATGGAACTGTCTTGTTTAGTCCTTTATTCATTGAGAAGTTGAAAGATTTGCAAAAAACACCAGATGTTTCTCCACATGATCAATTCGCTATTGATACCATCTTAGCATTTAATGAACTAATTAATCAAACTGTTGGTGATGCCATCTCTGATTTATTAACAGTTTTACTAGTTTTGAAAATCAAGCAATTGGATCCAAAATTATGGGATTCTTCATATGTTGACCTTCCAAATAAACTAGCAAAAGTCATCGTTTCCGATAGATTTCTTTTCCAGACCACCAATGCTGAAAGACAGTTGGTAAAACCAGAAGGTCTTCAGGATAAAATTGACGAAGCAGTCAAGAAATTTAGTCAAGGAAGATCTTTTGTCAGAGCCAGTGGAACAGAAGATGCTGTGAGAGTCTACGCTGAAGCAGCCAACAGAAGCGACGTTGAGACTTTGTCTGATGAAGTCTCTCAGCTAGTGAAGAACTTCGCTTAATGTCGATCTAATAAAAAGTACATATATGAAAAATTAGAAGTTAAATTTATTTGACACTTTTTTGATGATGTAGTGAAAAAAAAAATAATGCTAACTAAAAAAATTCTTTTGACTTCAAAACTTCCTGATCTCAGTCCATAAAATGGCCAAAAAGAACAACAAGAAGGACAAAGAGGCCAAAAAGGCCCGTGCTGAGGAGAAAAATAAGAAGGCTCAAGGAAAAGCCGAATCAAAGAACAAAAAACTAGCAAAGAAACTGAATCTTGATGATGATGAAGATGACCAAGACATTGATGAGATTTTAGCCCAATTCAAGCAACAACAGGAGCAGTTTGAAAAGGTAAATATTGAGACTGTTTCTAGACCATCTAAAAGAATTAACTCCTCAATGATTGCTAATCCTACTCATGGTAAAAGAGAACTTTTCATTTTCGGTGGTGAAACGACAGTCAATTCAAACTCACAATTCTTCAACGATTTGTTCATTTATTCATTAGACTCAGACCAATGGCGTAAAGTGACATCCCAAAACTCTCCAACTAACAGATCTTCTGCTGCAGTAGGTGCTCATTCTTCTGGTGTTGTTCTTCTTCATGGTGGTGAATTCTCCAGTCCTAAACAGAACACATTTTATCATTATTCAGACACATGGTTATTGGATGCTCAAACCAGAGAATGGGCAAAAGTTGACAGTAAAATAGGTCCATCTTCACGTTCAGGACATAGAATCACTGTATGGAAGAATTTCTTTATTCTTCATGGTGGGTTCCGTGATTTAGGTACTTCGACTACATATTTGAACGATTTATGGGTCTTCGATATCACCACACATAAATGGAAACAGATTGAATTCCCACCTAACCATCCTATCCCTGATGCTAGATCTGGTCATTCACTTCTTCCACATCCAGAAGGGGCTGTTCTATGGGGTGGTTATTGTAAAGTTAAAGCAGGTAAAGGTTTGCAAAAAGGTAAAATTTTATCAGATTGTTGGATTTTAAGAATGAAGAGTGATCTTGGTTCTGTTCGTTGGGAAAGACGTAAAAAACAAGGGTACCAACCATCACCAAGAGTTGGTTGCTCTATGGTGCATCATAAAGGTAGAGGTGTTCTGTTCGGTGGTGTTTACGATTATGAAGAAACTGAAGAATCATTGGATTCCATCTTTTATAACGATTTGTTGACATATCAGATTGAAATGAATAGATGGTATTCACTTTCATTAAGGGCAGCTAAGAAAAAACAACAGAAAGTTGCTAAGAAGCAAAGAGATGAAGATCTCGAAGAGATTTTGAATGCATTGTTAGCCAAGGCTAATCTAGCTGATGATGATGAGGGTGAAAACGATAATGATGAGATTGAAAATGAGTTGAAGAAAATGGATGATGGTGAGGATGAAGAAGATTCACAACAGAGTCAAGAATATCAAATTGTGAACACTCTACCGCACGTCAGATTCAACGCTTCTACTGCTGTTGTTGATGATACTTTATTCATATTTGGTGGTGTTTGGGAGTTAGGTGAGCGTGATTTCTCAATTGACTCATTGTACTCTGTTGATCTTGCCAAATTGGACGGATTGAAGATCTATTGGGAAGATTTGAAAGAGATCGAGAAAGCTTCCGAGGACGGTTTCAGTGATGAAGAAGATGAAGAAGATGACGATGAAGAGGATGATGAGGAAGAACTTGAGGATCAGAAATTGGTTGCTGAAGAAGAAGAGGAAGAGGAGGAAGATGAGATTGAAGATGAACCAGAAATTCCAGATCCGAGACCATGGTTACCACATCCAAAGGCATTCGAAAATTTGAGAGCATTTTATATCAGAACTGGTGCTCAATTTTTGGAATGGGCTATTTCTAATAAAAGAGATGCAAGAGGTAAACATCTTAAGAAACATTCGTTTGACTTGTGTCAAGATAGATGGTGGGAAAGAAGAGAACAAGTTCGTATTGAGGAGGATAAATTAGAAGAGTTGGGTGGTATTGATGAAGTTATTGAAAAAGACACCACGAAACAAGTTGGAAAAAGAAGATAGATAATTACATAGAGAAATCCACATTTCAATTAACTAAAAATACCATTAATATTTATAATCTAATGTACAGTTTAAAACACACATGCATGCAAAATTCACAAAAGAAAGAACTACCCAACAGACCAAACAACCCAAATTAAGCAAAATGAATACCAACTTGATGGAAAGCATATAATAGCTTCAAGAAGTCATTTTGGTCACACTTACCAGCTCTTTTATCACTCAGACCAGTCTCTGTTAAGACTTGTTCGATCTTGGATTTCACTATTTCCATAGTTTGACTGTTCTTACCTTTGACATCATCAATCATGGCATCGCCATCTAAAGATGCTAAATAAGTCTTGTAATTCTTCTCTAAAATTTCCAAAACTGTACTTGATTTGAAACCAGCTGCAATGGTTCTATTTTTTCTAACAAAGACGATTCTTAATAAACCATCCCATTCATTGTAATCAACTTTTGGTCTTGGATTTTTAATCTCCACTCTAACGACTGAAGATTCGACTTGTGGAGGAGGTCTGAAGTTATTCTTACCAACTTTCATGATATGCGTGACATTAGCCCACATTTGAACGTTTGCAGAAAGTCTGCAATATAACGAATCACCCGGTCTAGCGATCAATCTTAATGCAAACTCTCTTTGAAACATAAGAATTGAAACTCTAGGAGGTTTTGGCTGGTTGATAAGTTTGAAAACCAAAGGGGACGATATCTGATATGGAGTATTACTTATACAGATGTCAAAATATGGTAATTCAGTCTTCATGAAATCACCCAACATGATCTCCAATTTCTTTTCACCAGGTGTCCCGTGAACTCTTTTAGTCAATTCAGCACCCATTCTAGGATCCATTTCCACAGCATACACTTTTCTGGCCTGTTCCAAGATACGGACAGTCAAGTTACCGGTACCTGGCCCGATTTCCAAGACGACATCACTTGGTTTGATATGTGCTTTATCAACAATACCTTGGGCAATAAGAGGGTTTTTCAAGATATGCTGGCCCAGATCTGTGTTGAATTTGAAGACGGACTTCATGTGCTTCTCAGCAGAGACCTGCTTGTCACTGGAACTGGAGTATTTTTGCTTCTGTGCCACAACTTTGCCCATGATTTTGTCTGCTTTTAACTAGTTTTAAATACTCTTCTATAGTAAGGCGATGAGCTTAAATTTTTTTTTCTGGCTTATTGTACACCCATACACCACAAAATTTAAAGGTAAACAAATGTCAAGTTTCCACCTGTTGATAAGTCACTAGAGTGGAAAAGTGCAATAATGAGCTCTTTAGACAGTGTTCCGGGCGAAACTGAAGAGAAGAGAGAAGAGGAATACGTGGAGGAAGAAGATAGTGACTTTGATCCAGAAGGTTAGTGTCTTTAATAATGGTTTTTGCAAGAATTGAGTACTAATACCAAACAGCTAATAACGATAATGATGAAGATTTCTCGAGTGAAGATGAAGAGAGCGGGCCAAAGAAAAGCATACGATCCAAGAAGGGTAATCAAGATGATGAATTTGATGTTGAAACAGAGCGTGAGGTGAAGAAGGCGAACTATAGTAAGATTGAAAGCTCTGAAGGTGGTCTCATAAAGACAAGAACCCAGAGGGCACTGGAGGATAAGGAAGGGAAAAGGTTCAAATTCAATGATCCTACTGTGAAAGGAACTGTCGATGCAGATGAAGCGTGGGCTAATCTTCAGGCCCTATCGAAAGAGAGGTTGAAAGTTAGATTTAGTTCAGCGTCAACATCTACTGATTCGACTCCACAACCTAAGGATTTAACCTCGAATGAGAAAATAAAGATCAAGAGAAGATATGAGTATGCTGGTGAGATTGTGACGGAGGAGAAGTGGGTCGATAGGGAATCTTTTGAAGCGAAGCAATATATAAACAACATGAAGGCTGATGAGAAAATCGAATCAAGTAATGATGTTCATGAGGATGATAAAGTACAGAAGAAACAACGTTTGAATGATAAAGGAGAAAAGTTGAGAATTGTGAGGAAGAGACCACCTTTATTGGAAGGTATAATAAATGGATCGATTAAACCCAAATTCAATACTCTTGAGAAATCCAAAGTGGATTTCGCAAAGTTTGTTGATAAAGAAGGCATTAATGATGAATTAGTTCAACATAATAAAGATGGTTACTTGGAAAGACAAGATTTCTTGACAAGGGTTCAATTCCATAAAGAGTCACAGATCAAGGATATCAGAAAGAAGGAACTTGCAAATAAAAACAACAATTAATGAAAATATACATCCTTCTACAACGCTATTTTTTTGAAATCATTATGAACGTAAAATCTAAATCTAAACGTATCTTTTTCAATAAATAAAATCGTCTGAGAAGGCTGATCCACATGTTTTCATAAATGTGGAACTCCCAAACTAGCCAACGTCATATTGACAATGCTGAACATCCCTTCTCCCAAAACTAACCCACTACTGAAAACAATCATTGAAGTTTTGCCCTCGTGTGAGAACTTAACCTTTTTCAACCAAACATACGCAATGACACCACCAATAAATCTTGCAATGGTAAATGATGGTGTATTATAGATACCAATACCGACTGCAACTCCAGAAGGTAACCATAACAACTTATGCTGAACTTTTTCATTGTTTTTGTAAACATTCTTCAAGAATGAAATGATGCCGAAGATCACACCAAACACAATTGAAAACTGGAATGCATGGGGAGGTAAACCTTGACCAGTCACTAGTCTTGAACAATCAATCCAAATCACAGCCGTTGGGATTCTGAAGACTTTGTTAGGAATCTCATAAACAACATTATAAACTTTATACATTATGGAACTTAAAAAAATAGACCAAACAGTACCAACAACTTGAGCGACAAATTGGGCATAAGGTGAAGCACCTATCAAATGTCCTGTTTTCAAATCTTGCATCATATCACCGGCTTGTTGCGCACCGGCTTCAGCGATACCACCAGCAACTAAATTAACTAAAACTGAACCTGGATGATCCTTAGGTAAAACCAAAGCAAAGATCAACTGTGATAGTTTACCAATACCACTGACTGGATTCAAGTCTGTCTCACCTAATGCTCTGACACCTAAAACTGATAAGAACATGGCTGAAACAATAGCAATCACCAATGAGTAGACAGGAATAACTCTTGTTCCAAATAAATTAGTCATTGTAACAATACATAAAATACTTGAAAGCACCAAACCGATGATTGCAGTTTTGAAGCTGACTAGATATGAAGAGTCAACATCGTTGTTAGAAGCTGATGATTGGTCAGAGTACTCCTTAGTCTGTCTAAGTTTGTAGAATCTATGAATGGATTGACCAGTGACCACAATCAATGACACTATTGAGTCACTGATCATGACTGCTAAACTGATCCATAAGATCCATCCTTGAGCACCTGTTTTCCAATCATCAATTGGTCCTTCTGCCCAACCCATGTTTTTAGCCAAGGGTGCTAAGATACCCCATCCTAGTAAAGATCCAAACAACATGTATGACACAGTTGGTAAACCCATGATTATCCCTTGACCTATATATGCTGGTGAGGGTTGTAAGTTCCATAGATAGTGCTCATTCAAGTAGCTCCCGAAGATAGGTAGATTTCTAATCTGTGGTATGAAGTATGAAAAGACAGTGTACAATGATGAGACTGAGAATGTGGTGAATAGTGATTTCATATTTCGGTTGTAAAGTTTGGTATTGTTCAGTCTTTTCAAGTTTTGAGATTCTAACAGTGCTGTGCTTTCATTAGGTGCTTCTTCTGTGTCGTTTTCTGTATCGAGTTCATCGTCACTTATCAGCAGTTCGTTAAATTCACTTGGAATACGACCTTCTCCATGATCATCATGATGCACTTCAGTGTCGTTCAACACTGCAATCAACGTAGCAGTTGCACTTCCTGATGGGAATGGAAGTTTCTCTTTGATAATGACTTGTTTTCTCAATGGAATAGCAAAAAAGATTCCAAAGAATGATAACCCTAAAGACCAGATAAACATATCCTTCAATGAAAAAGTGATCAGTCTGTCCCATCCTGTTTCTTCTGGTCTCAAAAACTTCTCAATGGCAGGAATCACACCGACAAACCCATATGCCAATGGTCCTGTCCCCACAGCAACTGCAACACTTTGAATAAACACATTTTCAACATCAGTGAATTCAAACGATAGATGTTTCTGAAAGTTCTTGAACACAGCAAACGATAGCAACGCAGAAGGCAACGACATCATTGAGACCCAGCCTGTCTGCAACCCGAACTGGAAGTTAGATATCAAGATGATGGAACCAATGATCAATCCAGCTATCATCGCTCTCGGTGTGATCTGCCTTATTCCTGGCTTCTGATCCCAGGGTATCTGTCTCCAATTTTGGGGATCCTCCACTCTGGTGGTGGTGGTCATCTTGTGGAAAATTTTGTGTGAGTCTTTGAGCTCACTGGTCGAATGTATATAGTGATTGAAAAGGATTAAATACACAGAAAGCTCAGTCACCGGTACCAATTCATAATTTTATCGATTTATAATCTCGCTTAAGTGGTGCTCTTTATTCCCCTTTTGGGACTATCAGCAGAACTGGAAACGCCACACTTTTCGTCATAGGTTACGAGCGATGGGAACTGGTATTCCGAAGCTAGTTAAAAGATCCGAAGGGAAATTGTGTGGTTGTTGAGTGTATATAGGACCTAAGGGTACGATTAGATGAATGATAGAGTGTTGAAGTATATCTTGTAGAAATTTGGGACAAATTTGATTCAATTTGGTAGTATTAGGACTCCTTTTTTAATTTTGAGATGGTGATAGTATAGTGAAAATCTTACATAGAAACAGTCCAGAATCGTCTATTAGAAGAGCCTCGAGATAGGCTAATATTGAAGTACAGAGTAGAAACGAATATCAGATGAGACTGACATCAAATTAAACAAAGAATGAAAAAAAAAAATATCATCAATTAGTAAAGACTAAATAGTCTATATCTCCAAATCAGTAGATTCTTGAGAAACCTCTTTCTCAATATCATCAAGTTGTAATGAGTTTAGTGAAGTATTAACATTATTCGGTGTCGGAGTAGACAGTGAATTTGTAGAAGAATTATGGAATGAACTTAAAAGTCCTTCATTTTCCAATTGTTTGTTATGTGGATTTGTTCTTGATAATTCCTTCAACTTTCTCAAGTTATGAATTGTTTTAGCGATTGTTTGAATCAATAAATTAGGTTTCAATGGTTTTGATATATATTCATCCATGTTTGCCTGCATACATTTTTCACGATCTCCCAACATAGCATGTGCCGTCAATGCAATGATTGGAACTCTTACTGAAAATGGATCCATTGGATTCATTTCCTTTTCCCATCTTCTGATATTTTCAGTAGCTTCAAAACCTCCCATGATTGGCATTTGAACATCCATTAACACAACATCGTATGGATGTTTCTTTACTGCTTCAAATGCTTCAAGGCCATTATGTGCAACGGTTACTTCATGACCATATTTTTGTAAAATTCTAACTGCAAGTTTTTGATTAACTAATGAATCTTCAGCAAGTAAGATATCATAAGATTCTGGATCTTCATCTTCTGAAGGAACGACTCTAGATTCTAATGCAGGTTTCAAATATCCTGCCAAGTCCATTATAGAACAAGGAGTGTTACCATATGATTGAATACCCAAATCCAAACAAACTCTCATGTTCAGGTCAGGTAATTGATGATGAAGTAAGACAAATGGCGTATGTTTGATTTCTGGTAAGAATCTTAATCTTTTACCAATTTCTAAAGAATCAATAATAACAACATCATATTTTGATTCTTTTTCGAAATCTGCTTCTTCAATTGATCCAACAACGGTTGGTCTTAAATTCAACTCTTTCAATAGATTCTCAATATCTTTACGTTCATTTAATGTATGTTCAGCAGCAATGAAAAGAATTTTATGAAGGTTAAAAGTTATTAATGAAGATTCTGTCTTTTTGGAGAAATCTTCAATCCTTACCGGTTTAACAGCAATTGTGAAATAAAACTTAGTACCTTCCCCATAGACTGAAGTAACCCAAATTTCACCACCCATTAAATGAATTAATCTTTTGGAAATTGATAGACCTAAACCAGTACCACCAAATTTTCTTGTTGTTGAACCATCAGCTTGTGTGAAATTTTCAAAAATTAAATCCAATTTATCCTTCTTGATACCAATACCTGTATCACTAACACAGAATTCCAAGACTAAGGTGTCTTCATCTGGCAAGATGTTAGATTGGACAAGTGTTGAAGAATCATTTCCTGTAACGAAATCATGATTTTTTGTGGTCGAATTGATTTGTTCTTGCAATGATTTGGTAGCTTTTTTAATCGTTAGTTCAACATGACCTTTGGATGTAAATTTAATAGCATTACCAACCAAATTCAAGACAACTTGTCTTAATCTGAAAGAATCACCAATCAAATAATCTGGGAACGAGGCATCTGTCTGGTATATTAAACTTAAAGGTTTTTCAATAGATTTAACAGCTAAAGTCTTCAAAGCATCAAAAACGGTACCTCTCAATGAGAAATCAACTTGTTCAATTGTCATTCTATTGGCTTCAATCTTGGAAATATCCAAAATATCATCAATAATAGTCAGTAATGAATTTGCTAAATTATGAACAGTTGATAACATTTCTCTCTGATATTGGGTCAATTCAGTTTCCAATGTTAGCTGAATATAATTTAAGATACCATTAAATGGAGTTCTTAACTCATGGGAGAAAATACCCAAAAATTCCGATTTTGCATTATTGGCCAATTCTGCAGCTTCCCTTGCTGCTGTATTTCTCTTAATTGATTCCCTCAAATTATACACCATCTGATTAATTTTGGTCTTTAATGTATCCATTTCACCAGATGCTTCAACTGTGATAAACCTCGTGAAATCACCATCTGTTGCAGCAGCTGTGATTTGAGCAAAGGCTCTAACTTGTGATGTTAAATTAGCAGCCATTACATTGACATTTGTTATAATCTCTCTCCACAATCCATCAACATCAGAAACTTGGGCTTGAACACCTAATTTACCATCAATACCGACATCTTGTGCCACTCTTGTAACTTCAGAAGCGAAAACTTGTAAAGAATCCACCATCTTATTAATTGTACTTTTCAATTCCAAAATTTCACCTTGTGCCACAACATCAATCTTTTGTGATAAATCACCATGTGCAACAGCAGTTGTAATTGTAGCAATTGATCTAACTTGATTCGTTAGATTTGTAGCCATTGCATTAACATTATCAGTTAAATCTTTCCATGCACCTTCAACTCCATTAACAACAGCTTGACCACCCAAAATACCCTTGATACCAACATCAGTGGCTAAAGAAGTAACTTCCAGAGCAAATGTTTGTAAAGAATCCACCATTTCATTAATTGTTGATTTTAAATCCAACATCTCACCTTTACAATCAGCAGTAACTTTTTTTGATAAATCACCATGAGCAACAGCAGTTGTAACTGCTGCGATGTTTCTAACTTGATTAGTTAAATTCATAGCCATTGCATTAACATTGTCTGTTAATTCTTCCCAAATACCTTTAGCTCCAACAACAACAGCTTGACCACCTAATCGACCTTCAACACCAGTTTCCCTTGAAACTCTAGTGACTTCAAATGCAAATGTCTTCAATTGTCCAACCATGGTATTAATAATGTCTTGCATTTCCAAGATTTCACCTTGTGCATGGATATTAATCTCTTGTGATAAATCACCATTTGCTACACCTCTAACAACTTCAACAATTTCTCTGATTTGATTAGTTAAATTCAAAGCCATCAGATTTAAATTGTCAGAAACACCTTTCCACACACCGGTTATTGTAGGGTCTATGTATATCTGCCCACCCAATTCACCATTCGCCACTTCATTTGCTAGCTTCGTAACTTCAGAGATAAACACGTTCAAATGATGAACTGTTAGATTGATGGTTGATTTCACTTTCAGAATAGTTTCATCAATCTCGTGATCATCGTCATTAATCTCTATATTCTTGGATAAATCACCCGTGGAGATGGCCAACAATATCGTTGATATCTCATTTAATGTGTTTTGAAATGAGGTCTTCTCATGTTCAAGTTTTTCCACATCATTGTCCTTTGACTCCACTAAATTTAGTATCTGCAACCTGAGCTTGTCCGGATCTTCCAGCACGAGTTTGCTGAACTGTTCGGGGTCACTGAGCACCGTGAGCACTTCAGCAGAAGCCATTCTTCCCTTAAAGAATTGGTGATATAGAGCTGAATCAACACCAAAACAAGAATTTTTGTCTTTTTTGTTTTAACTGAATCTTCAAATTTCTGTACCAATCGGTGCAATTTTCACCGTTACTAGTGGAAATCTCCGTTCAGGCAAATGGGTGCAACACCTGCAGAATTTGAAAACAGAAATGGGCTTGAAAAAAAAAGAGCAAATTCGCCCCATTGAAATTAGTTCAAATCGTGAAATCTATTACAAAATTCATTAACCGCGGTCTACACAACCAAACTGACCACTTAAATTTAAAATTTTTATATTCCGTTGCTCAATACGAAAACTTAGAGCTAATTTTAATTTTAAATTTTGAATTTTGAATGTTAATTTTGTTACATCACCGAGGCTAGTTACGTCATTTTAAACTCTAAATTTAAACCTCGCTTAATCGTTTGGATTGTTTTAATTCGCGAAATCTCGTAATTTCTGAGTCAATTAGTCACGTGTGAGACATCCGGGGAAGCCGGGTGACCCGGTGCAACCGGAAATAAGGGGGGGGGGAAAAAGAAAACAAAAAAAAAAAAAAAAAAAAATAACAAAAGCGAAAAAAAAGTGGAAAAAGTCCAAAAAAAAAAAAAAAAAAAAAAAAAAAAAAAA
>JAKTZZ010000016.1:215747-233170 GCA_030579035.1 Gotozyma siamensis
GGGGGGGGGGGTGAAGGCAACTAAAAAAAAAAAAAAAAAACAAAAGAAAAGAAAAAAAAATTGTTGCCATAGAAATTGTTTTAGTTCAAGTAATAACAAACAGGTAGCTACAGGGATATACCCACGAACAAAAAAAAAAAATCAAACAACAAACATCAACACACGTTTCAGTAATGCGTACCACACCACGGACGCCAGCCAGACTCATACAAACGGAGCCCACGCTCGAGAACGTGGACAAGTCTCATTTCAATTCTGCAGCCAAAGTCACTAAACCGATGACCAACCAAAGAAATAAACATCGTCAAAATGTGTCGATTTACCATCAACTGAAGAGCCCGTTGTCACCGAGCAAAGACGATGTCCAGGCAACGGTTACTACCGGGGCTCATGCCGCTGTGCCTGAAGAAGAACAAGACGAAGATATAGAGAGAACGTTGAATCATTTGCTAATATGCATTGAAAATAACAAAGCTGTTGATATTAGTGTTCTTCAAGAAACATTAAAAAAATGTTTGTTCACGATAAGTCATTACAAACTACAGAACCAGATACTGAAGTTCAACTCGGCAGAGACTATGCAAAGATCAGAGATTGAGAGTGAACTCATGAAGAAACAAATTGATCAATTAGTTTTAAAATCTCCGTTTGTTCCATCATCCGAAAGAACCAAATTTATACCACAAGATATTATATTCCCACAACAGGAAGAAATTATTACACATAATCGCAAACAATCAAGGAAGAATGTTTCCACTTCTAAAGATTCCCATGGGGAACAAAATTTAAGACTTGTTGAGAAACATCTTCCAAATCAAAAAGAAACTGGATTTAATGATCATATCAAAGTTTTCCATCTTGAGAAAACAGAGGATTTAGGGAAATCAGAACTTTTCTTGACTTGATTTTTGAACTTGCATTATACACAAAATACCATTATGACACACAGACATTTGCTCTGCTTTTTTTTTGCTTTGATTTTTTATTCTATTTTTGTTTTATTACAAACTTTTTTGATTTATTTTTTGTTGATTATGACCAATTCAGTCAACTTTTTTCATCTTTCTTACTAGAATCACATAATTTGCGTTAATCATACTCATGCTTAAACATGGCACATTTGCTACTTTCTTATACCTTTTTGTTTGTTTTTTATTCTTTGCATTTTATCAACCTATCCTCCTACAGCTAATTAATAATTTTAACGACTTTTTGAAACTACGTTTTAGGCATCACAGTAAGTAACAAGAACAAGTACATTATGAAATAAATACAACCAGATGCATAGCATCAAAATATGCTATTTTTTTTTTTTTTAACTTTTATATTTTTGATCAAAAGACATCAATCTATTCTTCAAAGACAACGACATCCTTTGGTTTGAATGCTGGTAGTTGTTCAAGATGACCACGAATAAATTCATAGACGGTGAAAGTAACAGCTTGACCAGGTGCAACTCTCATGACTCTTGGAGTGATACCTTTGTATAAAGCAGAGAAACCTTCTTCTCTAATCAATTCAGTACCAATTCTTGTGATTCTTTGTAAAGATGATTGTTTTTTCAAACTTTCATCACCTGTTTTTGTTTCTTTTTGTAATCTAGTCTTTATTGTATCTAATGGAGCATTTGTGAATGGACCAATAGCACCTGAAATTAAACCAATAAGGGAAGTTTGCCAACTTGGAATAACTCCATTGTTACCATTCTTGGTATGATAACTTTCCAAAAACTCTTTCAATTTAGAATAGACAGTGAAGTTAGCACCTTGATTGGTTGCTTGTCTTGCAGCAGTTAATGAAACACCTCTGTACAAAGTTGAAAATCCTTCTTCAGTGACAATTCTATAAACTGCATGACCTGCATTACGATATTTTGGAGAACTTAAAGGATCAGACATTGAATGATGTTGAGCTTGTAATCTGATTTTAACAACTTCCATTGGGTTGACAACAGCACATGCTTCAGTGATACCTGCACCAACACCGGCAATGAAGATAGCACCAGTTGAAATTTGGCCAGTGGTCTTATCAGTCAACAAACTTCTGTAAAATTCATAAGATGAGAACCTTATAGCCATTTTTGGAATGATACCCATCACAACAGCACCTAAGCCTTTATATAGACCAGTGAGACCTTCTTTTTTGGCAATTGAGACACCAGTTGAGATAAACCCGGGGTTCTTAACAAGGCCTGACTTTCTGTGCAATTGCATACGCACTTTGATGGTGTCTAGAGGATGGCAACATAACGCTTCGAACAGACCGGCAGTACCACCTGCAATCAATGTGACACTTGGGGAGGCTTTCTTCTTTTGACTCATTTCAAGATTTGTTTAAACAGAGATAAGAGAGAGGATTTCAATTGAGATGGGGGCGGTTGTGATTGTTTATATAGTCTGGGGATGCATCCCACTTAAAACAGAGAGTAAATGCCCGTTTTTCCTTTAACGGGTTAACGGGGTCCACAACAAAGAAAAAATGCACCGAGGGTCGGGATCGTGGAGACGAAAGTGGGACACGTTGATTGTTGCTGGGATGGGTGATGATTGCGGGAGGTGATTAGGTGGCTGTGAGTGTGTGCGTGTGATCATTGATCTATCAGTGATACTCCATTGTCTATTAGTCCATCATCCATCCACTATATAATACTTTACTATTTCTCTTCTTACCCGTGACTCTCCAGGTGATCATTCCAACAATTTCCGGGTTCCACATCATTTTTCAAATCTGGGGTAATGGAGATTTTTTTTGTTTTTTTGGCCAAATTTTAAGGAGCCGAAAAATTAGGCGCCAAAAAAAAAAAAAAATGGCCGTGTGCCCGAACCAGTTATAGGAGTCACATCACGTGTGCAATCACGTGACTGAAAACTAATGGTTATGCACCACTGGCAGAGATTCTCGTCTCGTTTTTTTTTTTGTGTCGCGCGTAAATAAAGCAAAACCCAATATGGCAGTCAGTACAGAACAGCGAGTTCATAACCACCTCACACGGCTTTATTTCACCTATTTGTACTTTTTGGTGTGTTGTTTGAGTCAATTTGTGCTACAGGACTCACTTTTTTTTTTTCTTTGGACTGGTGCTGAGTAGACTGTTTTTGTATCAAAGATGAGCACAGAGAACTTGCTGAAACGGAAGAATGAGGAGGATTCCATCAACGAGCAGACTGCCTCCACGATAAAGCGAGTCGCACTGGATGCGGACGCTATCGAAGATGAGTCGTCAATGGACATAGAAGTCGAGGGCTCCAGCAGTGTCGGTGGTGCTAACACGTCAGATAATGACTCCAGAATATCAAGTCATAAAGTCAGGCAACGTAATGGAGAAAGTGACGATCCAACTTATACATACTTCAGGATGTTGTGTGAAGTTAAGCAGGCGTCCTTGGTGGTGGGGAAAGGTGGTGACAAGATCAACCATATCAAAAATGTCTCGAATACAAGGATAAACGTCAGTGAAAATATTCCTGGGGTTAGTGAAAGAATTATTCATGTTCGTGGATCTGCTGAGAATGTTGCTAAAGCGTTTGGGCTCATCACGAGAGCCATTTTGAATGAACAAGAAAACGTACCATCAGGCATAGATTCAAGCGCATTTTTACTTCAAGTGTTGATACCTCATCCGATAATGGGGTACGTTATTGGGAAATCTGGTTTAAAATTAAGAGAGATTGAAGAGAAATCTGCTGCAAAACTAGTTGTCAGTCCCAATTCAATGCCTTACTCCACGGATCGTTGTCTCAATATCACAGGTGTTGCAGATGCTATACATATTGCAGTATATTACATTGCACAAACGATACTTGAAAATAAGGCAAATTTCAAAGGTTCGTACATTTATTACAATCCTGGATCAGCTCCACCTCAACATCATGGATTACCCCCGAACCCAATGATTTTTAATCCATTGGCTTTTTCTAATATGCCGCAGGCTATGAGCCCTAATCAATTCTCCCTTGGTTACGGTTTCAATCCTACACAAAGTCATCATAACAACAACAGAAACAATAATAATCGCAATTTTGTTAGAAACAATAGAGTAAGAGGACCAATCAATAACAACAACAACAACAACAATCAATTCCAACAACAAAGAGTTCAACAACATGATAAACAAAGATATGATCTCTCGATTCCAGGTGGACTTCATGTCATTAATGGAGGTTTCCCAACTCCACAAAATGGTCAAGTTATACAAGATATTTACATACCTAATGAGTATGTTGGAAACGTTATTGGTAAAGGTGGTAAAAATTTGAAGAAACTTCAAAGTACAACTGGATCAAGAATATCAATAGGAGATCCAGATCCTGCAGAAACTTCAAAAGAAAGACGAATCACTATTCAAGGATCTACTGCAGGTAATCAAATGGCTGTTTTCCTGATAAACAATAAGATTGAGAGTGATATGAGAAGTAATGAAGAGAATGCGGCACGTAACAGAGAGAACCTTGATGAGAACCATAATGGGAATGTTGGTGGAAAACAGTTTCAAAATAGTCAAGAGGATCAATTAATTGATGAAGAAAGCAGGTGATATAAAAAATTAAAATTATGATGATTATGGCTATGAATGACCTTTGTAAAATACGATAAGTTCTTCTTCTCTTGAAACAGAACAAAGTCTAGGCGGGTCACTTACATGTCTGTTAAAGCTCTAGATTAAAATGTGGATATCATCTATAAACAGAATTGAGAAGCATATGTTCTCTGTGAATTTTCTAAATACCTTCTCTAATTATTAGTATTCTTAGATTTCTTTGAGTTTAACCAATTAATGAAATCAAAGAAGATGGAACTTTGTAAATTAGAATTCTTCTTTTTGAACCAATTTTTCAAAAGATTTGAATAAATATCAATAACTCTATCAATTAACGATTCATCTAATTCAATGATCTTTTTGGTAATAAAAATTGAGCACTGTGAACAAGATAGGTTAAAGTCAACGGTGTTTGAATTTTTCAAAATATAATCCTTATTCAAGATTTTTTCCAATATGTCAAACAATCCATCCTGATCAAGAGCAGTGACCTTATCTATCTTCAATTTACATATCTTATTCTTCAACAATTTATGAATCTTAACACCTAATGATTTATCCAGTGTCAATTTCAACCCTCTCAACAATGGTAAAACCATAAGCACAACCAATTCAGAAGTTGGATTCTTCTTGATATAAATCTCCAACAGATCAACAACTCTAGTCTTGAACAACAAGATGTTAGCTCTTGCTTCTTGAACTTCAATCTTACGTGTGTTTCCGGATTTGGCACTGAGGTTGCTTAAGGCATCTTGACGTTGTTTGAAGATTTGCGATAATTGACCATCAATTTCCATCATTTGTTCATCATCCATCGATTCGTCTGAAAAATTTGATTCATCATCAGATGATAGTATGACTTCTCCATCATGTGGGATTTTTAAAGCTTCTGCTAATGCAACATTGGTTTTTTTTTCAACTTCTTCAACAACATTGGATTTTTCTTCTTCGGATTCTTCCTCGGATTCATCATCGCTGCTTGAACTTTCATTTTCGTCTTCTTCCTCTTCTTGCTCTTCTTCCTCTTCTTCGCCTTCTTCATGGCTGTGGGAATGATCATGGTCATGATCGTGATCTTCGTCTTCTTCTTCATCATCCTCCACAAACTCATCTTCACCTTCAAACAATGATTTTTGTCCTTCTTTGTTTTCTTTCGTAGTAATCACATTAAACAAAAGTTCTAAACAGTCTAAATCAACTTTATCACAAAAATTTTCCCAAACGATGAAACTTAATTTTTTCAACAATGTACTCTTCTGACTTAAAAAGTTCAATAATATTTCAACAATACCAATAACATCGTTGTCATTTTCTATTGAGTTCCCCTTGATTGAATTATAGTAATAATCTTGTAATTCAGTTAAAATTTCAACAGATTCTGCAAAATCACCTGTGTATAACTGTAACAGGACCATTGAGTTTAATAGTTCGAAAACTAATAATTTAGGGTTATCCAAATGACTTGAACTTTCCCTCAAAGATCTTATCTTTTTGACAATTTTAAAAGTCTTGGTCAAAGTTTGTGAAATCACTTCATCGAATTCAAAAATTGGTTTCAAATCGTCACCTGGTTCTTCAATTTGGTTCAATAAGAAGGTTAGGGTTTTGTATGACCACGTTTGGTTGTCTGTTCTAGGGATTGAAATGATGTCAGATAGGATGGAGTTCAATCTTTCCTGTGCGAATGAAGCAATTATATTATCTTCATTTTCATCATTTTTGGATTTGAAGTATGCCTTGAGAACAAGTGATTTTAAAATTTGATCAATCCATTTCAAGTCATTTTTTGATGATAAAGCAGTTTTATTGAATCTAACAAAATGTAATAGTTGATCAATCACCCATTTGGAACGTTTGGTTAGTTCTTCAGGATCTTCAATCTTGGAAGTCTTGTTTAAAATATCAATGAAAAATTTGGAAATTTCATAATTTGATGATTCGTTTGAGTTTTTCAACAATAATTCAATTGTTTTACTTTTTGTCAATCTATCAAATTGTAAGTTCCCATGTTCACCAATCAAAAGTTCTTTCAAGATAGGTTTGATTTTCAAAGGTTGACTTTTAGTTATTTCCACAATTGAATTCAATGCTCTCTTAGAGATTTTGAAAAGAAGTCTCTTATTGTCTGCAGATTGATTGATTAATGTTCTCATGAAATTATTAGTGAATAAAACACCGGTATCTGAAACTGAAACTCTTGGTAGTAACAATTCAAAGACTTCAAATCCCCAGTATTTACGTTCATGTGATGCTTTTTCTGAGAAAAAACCTTCGTCAATGATGATTTTCCAAAATTCTTTAACAGTGATGAATTGGGACTCATTTGTTGATGAGGAAGATGATGATTTCTTGGATTTTTTGCTTTTCTTGGAATCAGATTTTGATCTTTTCTTGGAATTTTCTTGAACTTCATCGATGGTTTCTGAGTCTTCTGAATTCTCTTTAACTAGTTCATTGATCAAAAGACCCCAAACGAAATGTAATCTTGGTGACCAGTTACCTTTCTTTTTCAAGACATCTTTACCATTTTCACCAGAGTTTGAATCATCACCAATAGACACATCTTTCAAGACTTTAGAGATCAAAGTGATGTTTGATTTATGTAATGGGTTAAATTCTGACCATGTTTGATTTTCGAATTTGATCTTGTCTTTGAAAGTTGATCTGATTGAGTTTGGAACTGATAAATATAACGCTAACCCTTCAATCGATAAAGATAGTTTCTTTTCATCTAGTTTTGTAAAAATATGAATGATTAAATTAGATGGTAAGTTTCCTGATTGTTGTTGTAATATATTGAAAATAGTGAATAATGTAGGTTCTCTAATCCATGATTTCAAAGTAGATAACTCAATCAAAGAGTCGATAAACAAGATAAAGTCACTAGAAGAATTAGCATCATTCTTATCAACCTTAACGACTATTCCTGCTAACGCTTGTAAACCAAACAGTTTACCAAACAACATGGCTCTTTCTTCTTTACCATTCATCGATGATGCTATCTTTGTATGTTTATCAATGAGATCCACAAGCTGTCTCACCGTTAGTTTGCCAGCTGAGATTCTGATGTTCAGTATCTCGGTCAGGCACATGGAATAGCCCAGTCTGGCAGACCCTCTGGAACTGGAGAGACCTTTGATGAGTCTCTCCAACGTGTATTCCCATTCAGCCTCGTTGTCGGCGTCTGAAAGCTCGGTGATGAGGGCAGCAGCGGCCGAGATACGCTCGCTCTCAATGTCACTCGCCAGGCGGTAGAAGTGGTCCCTAGACACTGACATCTATGCACTTCTTTCTTTAATCTATTTAGTATCTACTCTTCTTCTGACTGTTGTTTGTTTCTTTGTTTATGAAAAAAAAAAAAAAAAAAAAAAATGTTTCGGTATGCGCAACATAGTCATCGCCTGCCAATTAGTATTTCCCAATCAGGAAGTCAACCACTTTCACTTTCTTCCAATGAAAAAATCCACAAAAAAAACTCGAAAAACCAAAAAGAATTCAACTGCTAACAAACGAATCCACACACTTCAGCACAATGTCTTCTTCTTGGAAAAAAGCCGGAATCTCGTAAGTTGTCCACTGCTCACACATTCGATTCACTCGTGTCACACCTGCTCCCATCGTCAGCACTCCCGGGACAATCGAATTGCTCACACCCTTTCCCATTCCAGTACTAACCACAGAACAGATTCAACAAATACTTGCAAATCTCTGCTCAAACCGTCAGAAACTCTGTCAAACCAGAATTGCAAACCCAAGCTTTAGCTGCCAGAAGCAAAACCGAAGCCAAAGTGTTCAAATACGAAAACGGTACCCACTCCGAACCAGTCGCTTTGAAATAATCAGGTGTAATATCCCTAATGACGCATAAAATTACCAAGTCCCGGTGGCTTCTAGACTGAATAAACAGATGTTATGACTAGATTTAAGTGTAGTGCTCTTCCTCCCGTTATTTGTAGTCAATTCTTCGTCTCCCTCATGAAAATCACCAAATAATTGATGCTTATTCCCATTGTCATCAATTTCCAACCGCTTTTTTTCCAACTTCACCATTTCACCTTTTAATACTCCAGTTGTTCCAGGCTCTGACACTCTCCTCTCAGCTCCAAATTGCCACTTCACTCAGTTTGAGAACGTCCTGGCACTGGCCCCACAACGCGCACCCACAAATCCCACGCTCTCTGCCCTTTTTGTTGGTGCTCTAAAGCCGAAGTTATTGAACCCATTAGGAAGCACAATCAATATCAATGTCATTTCTTCTGAGACAGTCTCCGAGAATACTGTTTGCGCGCAGCCGGGCCCTAGCTCCAGTCACGCCCACATTGTGCATCAAGAGATTCCTGACCCAAAATTCCCATCACACGCATATCACACCATTGTCACATTTCATTGCCCATCAAAAACCATCACTTACTAGATCACTCAGGTTCTATTCAACTGAAGAATCAAAACCTTCAACAACACAGCATGCTACTCAAAAGCCTAAGAGTGAAATCGAACCCCGTAAAGACGCCAAAGTGACACCTAGTGTTTGGAAAGACATTCTCAAGTTAGTAACGTTAGCTAGACGTGATTTCAAGTTATTAGCTCTTGCCATCTTTCTCCTTCTGGGATCATGTTGTATCAATATGATGATGCCTAGAGCGTATGGTATGGTTATTGACGCGGCAAAGAACGTCATTGATGGAGAAATACCCAATATCATCTATAATTTATCCCTTTATGAATTTGTTGGGATATTAGCTGTCTTTTTATTTCTAGGTATTTCAGCAGATTATGGTCGTATCATCCTATTACGTGTCTTGGGTGAGAAATTAGTTGCTAGATTAAGATCAAACGTTATCAAGAAGACGATGAACCAAGATGCCGAGTTTTTCGATATTCATAAAGTTGGTGATTTGATTTCAAGACTTGGTTCAGATGCCTATGTTGTATCTAGATCAATGACTCAGAATATCAGTGATGGTGCCAAACATTTGATCAATGGAAGTATCGCTACCGCGTCAATGTTTTACATTTCTGCCCATTTGGCATCCACTGTTTTCATCTTCTTGCCAGGGATCTTGATCGGTACAGTCATCTTTGGTAACAGAGTGCGTAAAATCTCAAGAAGTATTCAAGAGGCTACTGGTAACTTGTCCAAAATCGGTGAAGAACAATTAAATGGTATCAAAACAGTCCAGTCTTTCGTTGCAGAAGGTAAAGAACTACTCAAATACAATGGTGCAATTAGAGATGTTTACAAACTTGGTTTTAAAGAAGCTAAATTAAATGCAAAATTTTATTCAAGTGTTTATGCAATCAGTGACATAACGTTTCTAGTCATCTTATGCTATGGTGCTAAGCTTGTTGCGTCCCATTCCATATCAGTTGGTGACCTAGCTGCTTTCATGCTTTATGTGAATCATTCAGGTAGTGCCATGTATGGTCTTGCTGCCTTCTATTCTGAGTTAATGAAAGGTACCGGTGCTGCATCAAGATTGTTTGAACTTATAGACAGATCACCAAAAATCAATCAAACCATTGGTAAACCTGTCTTGAGTAAACCAATTGGTGAGATTGAATTTAGAGACGTGTCGTTTGAATACCCAACGAGACCAAAATTGAAAATTTTCCAAGGTTTGAGTTTCAAGATACCCGAAAACTCCAACGTTTGTATCGTTGGTCCCTCTGGTCGTGGTAAATCAACTATTGCATCCCTGTTGTTGAGATACTATAACCCAACTAGTGGTGAAATTCTCATTGATGGTCAAGATATAACCAAATACAATGTGAAACAATTAAGAAGATACCTTGGTGTTGTTCAACAAGAACCAATCTTAATGTCAGGTACGATTCGTGATAACATAACATTCGGTTTGAAGAATCCAAACAGTGTGACCATGGATGATATCGTTAAAGTTGCAATCAAGGCCAATTGTCATGAGTTTATTGCAAGATTCCCAAATGGATACGACACGGTGATTGGTCCTCGTGGTGCTTTGTTATCAGGTGGTCAAAAACAAAGAATCTCCATTGCAAGAGCGTTGATTAAAAATCCTTCAATTTTGATCTTGGATGAAGCTACCTCTGCATTGGATTCCAAGAGTGAATATGCAGTTACTCAAACATTACAAAGATTAATGAAGACTGAAAAGATAACTACGATATCCATTGCTCATAGAAGATCCACGATTGAGAAATCTGATTTGATCATCGTTCTTGGATATGATGGTAAAGTTGCCGAGACAGGAAGTTTCGATGAGTTGTATTCAAACCCTGAAAGTAGTTTATTTAAACTGTTGAATGATGAAGATTCACATCCTGATTCTCCCGATAAGAAGAAACCAGATGATACCAAAACAGAAGAAGAATTGGCACAGAATCAAATTGCTGAAGAGTTCATAAATAATGAGTTCTTAAGAAAAGGATTTGTTGATCTTGAACATGAAAGTGGAATCATTTCACAAGATGCGAAACATGAAGCTGCTGAAGAAGAGGCATATAAAAAGCAAGAAGCGAAACATCTCGCTTTGGAAAACGCTAAAAAAGTGGAACTCCAGCAGAAACGAGAAATGGAGAAACACATGGCCCAGTGAGACCGATACTTGAACAAAATTTATGTATTTAAACTCAAAAGATTTATTTGAATATTCTATAAAACATTTGTTTATATTGATTGACCGGATCTGGTAATTTTCGCGCATTTGTTTTTGTTTTGTAAACAAAAAAAACCAAAGAAAAGTAAATATTGAAACAGCCAGAAGGAAAAAAATTGGGATAATTTCTTGTTAATAATGACGAAGAGACTTTCAGAGATCTTGACCATAAGGTCAGATTTCAACTTCTTCAAGAGTATTTCAAATCTCGAACCCTTTGTCTTTCAAAATCTGGTGATTGTTGTTGATGATCTTATCACATATACATTACAAGCAGAGACCATATTTGAGGCCTTGGAGAAAGAACACAAGAATAGATTTGATCTGGACTACGATTGGGTGAATGAAGGATATGAGAAGTTTTATGATGTTTACAGAAATATTGACTCGATTGATTCGATCGTCATGCAGGCTTTAAATCTGTTGGAGAATAATATGGAGGAAGAATCACAGATCGAGATTGGAGAGACTGATATTTTTGATAAATTGGATAAGTTGAATGAGAAGAGTACTTTCATCAAGAGACATTACTTGATTCCAATGAAGATCAAGGTTGATTTGACCATTGAATATAATGAAATCTATAATTTGACCATGAACTCTATCAATAAAGAATTGGAAAACTGTTTGAAGAAATGTTTCAAGATTCATGAAAAGAGATTCAGTTCCCCAGTTCGTCATGCGCCTGCTTTCAATTTGGATATGTTGACAAAGAAACTACTACAACAGAAAGATCGTTTGAGACTTCCTGTATTGAATTCTGTTGAAAATGAATTGTATGAAGAGTATGTTGCTTTAAAATCAAGCATAGAACCAATCGAAGTTAGTTTGAAATATATCCCTTCTAGAATTGAATATTTTGAAAAAAATTACAGCAATATCTTGAAAGTTGCGAATTTAGATAGGTTGGTTGAGAAATATGATGATCTTCTTAAAGAGTTCAACTATTTAAGCAATGAAGTGAAAGATTTGAAGTATGATTTGGTTGATTCGAGATGGAATGAAATTTTCAGTTATTTGAACACAGAAATATCATTTTTAGTTGAAAGTGTTGAGAAAGAAATTGGGAAAATATCTAGATTTGATGATAGGCCAGGTGCATTTAAAAATCAAATTTTCAAAAGAGTCAAATATGTCACTAATATCGTTGAGAATACATTCACAATCATAAACCAAGCAATTGATGAAGATTTGATAGACTTTAAAGTGGTGGAAAAAAGTAATGAACTTGCGAATAAGTGGCTTACAGTCAAAGGAACGATACCTGAAGAGATTCTCAAAGAATTGGATGATGATGATGATAATGATAACAAACCTAATGATAACGTTAATGATGAAGTTTTACATAATTTCAAAAAACTTTCACTTGAGACCAAGGTTGAGAATGAGGAAAAAATCAAATCTTCGCCACTCAAAGACAAGAGAAGAAGTAGGGCTGGTCAGTTTTTTATGGGAAAGATGAATTTGAAACCAGTAATGATTGAGCATGATCCAACATCGGTTAAGAAACCAGAAGAAACCAAAATTCTGGCGAATAGCTCCAAACTTAACCAATTGTCTTTTGATAAAGAAAAAGAACTGTTATCTAATCCACTGAAGAACATTCCCGATCTGAAGAAAACTGAAAATGGGATTCATAAGTTGAATTTTGAAACGCTGGATCTTGGATCAAATGTATCACATTTCCATGAAGATACGTTGAATCAACTAGTCGGTAGTTCTCAAAAAAATCAAGATGATGGAGATTTACATGAATTTGAAACTCCACTTCCGAAGTCCAAGAGAATCGTGTCTTCAAAAAATGAAGCTGCTGTACCATCTACAGCTACTTCAATCACTACTACATCGAAGCTAAAGCAACCACTAGATCACAAATTCAAATCTAGAATTCCAAGACCCGTATCAAGATTGGGAACTGTTTCAGATCGCCCGTCATCTAGTATGAGATCGACTTCATCATTAGGAGTGCGAACTTCATTGAGACCAGCTACTTCTATGTCGTTTTCAAGAGCATCCAGTGAGTATACCCCAGTTTCAGCTTCAAATTTCAGACATTCTTTCCACCCAGGTTTATCACCAATTCAACAAACACCAATGAAAAGTACAAGAAAGTCATTCATACAACCTCCAACTCCTGTTCATGAGATTTTGGAAAGAAGTAGCTCGCGATTGGGTGAATCTCGTCATCCAGCAAGATTTGAATCATTGACTACACACTCATCTATATCTCGAACACAATCGAGATCAAGTTCAAGAAACAGTTTAAGACCAGGATCAAGTGCTGGTTCAATGTTGACATCAAAGCCTATATGGAGATGAGTATGATGAGCTAGCAATTTATAATACGAAGACATTATATGTTTGAACAATGAATGAACGTTTTAATATAATAATTTAATTCAATAAATAGTAGTATGGGGTGGGTGGCGTCTCCCACAAATAAATAAATACAATAAATAAGTACTGATATGTGGTCTTCATTTGCTTCTGTTGGCAGCAGCTTCATAATCAACTTTATCACTTCCAAACAACTTCGTAAAAAAACTATTTTTATCACGATATTCAATTTCTTGTGGTGTAAACAGTCTAATGGATCCATCATTCATGATCTCCCCTACTTGAACACGCTTCTCTTCACCGAGATACACTGCCAGCTTGTTAGTATCAGTGGACCACTTATCCAGTCATGGATACTCACGTCTCTTGTACAGGACGACACTCGTCATCACAAACAGGGGAAGTCCCAGGTATATCATTTTGATCCTGTAATAGATGTCAGTACTCTCCTCCAAATATCAGCGGAAACTCGCAGCATACGCCTGGCCCTTTGCGAACACCTCTTTCGGAGCGTTCGGGTAAAGTCTCTTGAAGTCCGATTCCTTCATTGTAAGTTGTTGATATCCGTATTTGGGCGTTCGTCTCTCTTCGATATGACAATTGTTAAAAACAAATGTATGGTTACGCAGCGATGGTATTTCGCTAATCGGATGTGTCAGTTTTGTTTAGATTGGAATTTTTGCACTGTTTTTGCCGTTATCGAAGTGTTTAGAAGCGAAAGGGACCATTGATGGCTGAGTTGAGTGCGGCACAGGAGCACTACCTGAAGCGGGAGCTCATCAGGCTCGAGATCGCGGACGAGTTCGAGCAGTTCAACGACGCGTACGTATTGAGACGGTTCGGGTTCCCATTCAGCCCAGATGACCCAAAGAAGAGCATGAGTGACACGTTTGGTGAGCCAATCATCGGAGAAAACATTCCATTGTCGCAGTTCTTCTTCCATGAGATCCTCACGACGCTTCCGTTCTTGTCCACGGACCACCAGAATGCCAAACAGTTCTGGATCAACAAGGTGCAAGTGTTTTATGAAAACTTCATGAGCATGCAAGTCAGTGAAACCAAGGACAGGGATGAACTCACTAAAAGAAAGAAGATGGCTAACAAGATCACCAAACTTTTCTTGATGATTTTCAATTCTGGAATCGGTACCGTCAATGAACTCGATTATTTCGATGAGAAGGCTAAAATTATGGGAAAAGAGGGTTTCAAACCTGTTGAAAGTAAAAAATTAAAGACTTTACTTGCTCCTTCCCGTGATGACTTAAGAAAACAGTTAACTCAAACAAAATACATCAACGGTATACACTTAAATGTTGCTGGTGTTCGATTGGTTGAAAGTAAATCCTCAACTACAAAATTTTGGAATACAGTCACAGTTTTCAATCAATTGCAAAAAAATGATAACTATTATGAGTTCATCATAAGGTCAAAGATAGACTTACCTGAGAGTGAATTTATCAATGTCGCCAGAAGGTATGGTGAGTTTAAAGGTCTCCATCGAGAACTCAAGAGGAAATACCCTGGTAAAAAACTACCTCCATTGCCTTCGAAAGTTAAATCTGAGATAAGTGTTGATGAAGATCTGGAGGATAGTGAAGAAGATGCCGAAGAAGAGAATGAGGAACTGGAAAAGGAGGACCATATAAGAGACAAGTTGTACGAGTTTGAACAACGCATGAAACTTGAAATGTATGAAGAGACTAAAGTCATAAAGCCAAATGAAGAGTTCATAACGGCCCCTGCTAGTCCCGTTTCCGTCAAATCGATCAAATCACCAAATTTGAATCTAAAGTCAATCAAGTTTCCATGGGGTAAGTCTTCTTCAACTAAGCCACTAAAGAAGGAATCAGTTGAGAACTCAAATCACATTGACAACGCACATTTATTACACCGTGAAAAGTTGAGATTAGGTTTAAGAGCTTATTTGCATACATTATTGGAAGACATAGAAGTTAGTAACTGTGAAATCTTGAAAGAGTTTTTATTCAAAGATAGAATACATCATTTATCAGAAAGTGAAGAAACAGATATAACAAGGCGTCAAAATTTGGATTTGCTGTTACTCATGAATCACATCAAATTTCAAAATGAAACATATGATAAAATCCAGCAATTAAAGCAATCTTCATTGTCTTTGAGATCAATGGTTTTGAATGAAGAAAATGGTCTTTTGAAAATTTTTGAAGAAGTAAAGACAAAAGAACATATAAACGAACTATCACCTGTCTTGAAGAACTTCTTCGATTGGTGTAAAATCGAAATTGCTGCTACAATATATCAGTTGTTCTTGGCCCAGGATTCATCTTATGAGTTCTTCTCTCAAATTAAGAGAATCCATTCACTGATGCCATTCGCTATAATCATCAATATTTTGAAGTTCACAAACCCAATGAGTATAATGAAAGCAATGATTGATCTACTCATGTCTAATCCATTCGGTGGTAAATCTTTACTTCAAACTTTGTTCTCTGGTGTCTTATCTGATGATATTAAATCTCAAAACAAAATCATTTTTGAGTTGGAAGCTCAGATTCAACAACCAACGTTGATTGAAAGGTTAAAATGGTTTATATTTGAATCCAATGATTATTTCGATATAATTGATAGCTTGAAGAAAGAGTCCAAAGAAACAGGTCTTGACCTATTATTGACTGTCCTCATAACACCAAGAATTACAGTAACTCCGGAACCTTCAGATGAGACTATCAGTGATTTATTAGAGTCTTATAAAGAGTACAAGAAACTGCATGACTTGAAGAATCAAGAGGATTCTCTCTTTATCGATCATGAAAAAACTGAACTGTATTCTAGTTTGAAGCAATTATACAAACTTTACATCAGAAATCATGATAAAGAGATAATGCAACAGTTATGGGCAGAGCCAGAGCTGAATTTGATCTTGAGGGATTTATTCACTATGTTTTATCAGCCATTGGTTAACCTTTTCAAATATTCACATGTCGATAGAGCATTCAAACATTTTCAAAAATTCATGGATGATTTGATTGCTTTGATTGATGGATTGAGTTTAGAAATCTATTCTTTAGATGCAAGTAAAGTTGTTACTGAAATAATGGGTGTTTTGACTAAACATGAAGATGAGTTTTATGTTTTTCTTCATGATGTTTATAATAAAGACAAGGATAGAATTTTTGAAAAAATTATTGCTTGGTTGAATGGTATTTTGCAAATCTTGAGAGTTGCCAAAACCAAAAATGGAAAATATGCTAGACTAGATATGTTGAAGATTATTTCAGAAACTCCTGATCTTCAGTATGATGAGTTAAAGCAGGAGATTGATGCAATCATTAAATCAGTAACTGAAAATCATGAGAGAATCAAAAAACGTTATGATGATTCTCAAAAACTAAAAACAAAATCTTTACAAAAACAAGCCAATATCACTGAGAACTGGGATTTGATAAATCAGGATTTAGAATTCTTCAAATATGAAGATTTTGGAATTAATGACTATGATATATCAGGTTTAAGCGAATCTAAAAATGATGGTGAGGATGAAGAAGATGAGGAAGATGACCAAGAAACTTTAAAGAAAGATGAAATAGCAAAGTTATTAAATCCTTTTAAAATGGAGGTTACAAAAGTGTTAAATAGTTATAGCAAAAGATGATGAAGAAATTAGGAATCAAACTCATTCAATCTACTGTCCTGCCCTGTAAATCAACATTCGAGACTTTCTCACCACCTAAAAATTTTGTCAATTTGGAACAACTTGAACTATTCAAAGATCCTATGGCTTTATCACGCTTCAAAGTAAATATTCAATTATGAAATGGAGAATGTATTATGTTAGTATCATTTTGTTGGATATTTCCAATCCATGGGCAAAGAAAGTAATATAAATATTGTACATCTAACTGTTGGTTGTAGACCACTTATAAGGACGTTGTTGA